>WEIU01005589.1:17164-107715 GCA_013389925.1 Aegithalos caudatus | reverse complement strand
CATTGTTTAGCAGGAAATAACCAGCAGTCAGAGGCTGCAAGGGAAATCTACAGTAGGAGTTTGCTGCTGCCAAAGTCAGTGAAAAGTTGGAGTCAGGATGGCTGAGCTATAAAGAGAAATAAACCAGGATGCTTTTCATGCTCTGATAAACAAGAAGTCTCTGTCTCGGCTCATTTCTACCCTCTAGCAAGAGGGCTGCTGGAACACTAAACTTCTAGATAAGTATCAGAGTCTTTGTAATTAACAATCATTAAGCCACCAAGAAATTGCTTCTCTAAATGCAGGTCCATATCATATATATGCAGCTGGAACTGAGGATGTGTGACAAGGAGGACAAGAATAGGACTCACATAGGTGGTATAATTTGGATTTCACTAGGTGATGTATTACAGGAAGCTGAAGCAGGTTTTAGAAGCATGTGACCTCTTTAAAGTCTTCAAACTGCTGCTTTTCTATCTTCTTCTTCCCAATCTGTCACTAAGAGGATGAGATAATGAAAAGGTTTGGATCTGTTTGCTGGATTTATTTGTTCTGTTGTAACAAAGGTTTTCACCAGACTGTTTCTCTAATTTCTCCTTACATAATTTCTCCTCATGAATTTATGTTGATTTTTTACAATTATTGCAAAGGTCAAATGGCTGCAGTTTCACTGCACTGAAGAAAACCACAAATATACAGGGAGACAGTCCATGTTTTGGAGAGTTATTCCCATACATCCAAAGAAGAGGACATAAGTAAAACTACCAGGAATTAAAAGGGAAGAGAAGGGCAAACATTCATACAAACTGGGTGGGCAAACAACTCCTGAGGTACAGCTTATAGTTTTTCTATTAAAAATAAAGTAATAAATGTCAAGTTAAGCTACATGCCTCTTAAGTGTCCTGTCCTGTAACCAGTGTAGTGGGAACAGGAAGGGAATGTCATTGTCTGTAGAATCAGTGAATTGGAAGAGTGGCAGATCCATCCAAAATGTCTTCTTGGGTGTCTCAGACCATCTTTTACAAAATGGGTGTTTGATGCTACTGCTCTAGTTCAGACCAGTTGGGCAAGCAGCAGAGCAGAGGAGGTGAAGTAGGGTGTCCTCCTCTCTTTCATATGTTGCCTAGTCAGAAGTCACTGTACCTCCTTGCTTTTGCTTGTCTTCCACTTTTTTATTTTGTTTTACTTTAAAGTCTCTAAGGCAACATCTCTTCCTATGTGTGTGCAATGTGCCCAAGAAGGCTTAAAGTTGTCTAGAATACTTATATGCTGTTATAAATAATGATTGAAATAATGAATACATCCCTAGTCTTCTGCTTCGACAGCCATTTCCCCAGTACATTATTAGCAAAATTAATTCAAAAGCTGGCTGTTCTTTGACTCTCATTTGCTCTGAGTAATGTCTGGCAGGTTTTCTATGACCTTGTGGTGCATGCAGTGTGGTGTTAACAATTTGAGGTGCAGCACTATCTCCCCTGGTAGAGGATTTATAAAACTGTCATGCTGCTGTGCAAAGACACTCTCTTCCAGTCAAAAACTGTGTTTGGCACAGTATTCACTGCTAAATTAGAAATTGCTAATTGTTTACAATAATATTGTTGTTTAAAGGGTAATTTCATTTCACACAAGCTGCCTACCCATTTCCAACATCCTTGTAGTTGATAGGAAAATTAGAACACCTTGGAGGCTTACAAATTCAGTGCTCTGTCTCAATGCCTGAAATGATCTCCTCTTTAATGAAATATGAATCCTGAAGGATTAGAAGGTAATGAACTTTGTAGTTGTTCATTTCTCCATCCTGTTTTTAAGGTCTGCACTATGGCTTCTATAGTTTATTTGTGCTTTTATTATCTAAGGCTTAAGGTTTTGCACCTGATCTAGAAGATGTTTGAGTTCTATTGCTGGCACTTTCAGAATAAACTCTCTGCTCTCTCAAATACTGAAATATCTCTTTGAAGCCAATTATTAAAGAAATCCTGGAGTAATAGCACATGCCCTTGACAGCCTGTCAAACGTATACTGCCAATATCATATATTTATACTAATCCTGTGTTAGAAAACAACCATTCCTTGGATTTCATAGCACAAAACTCTAGTGGTAAATGAATTTTTCATGCCTATGTAGGTAATTTTCTGAAGGGCTTTAAACTATAAGCTCTTTAAATCAGGACTTATGCTTATACTTGTCTCCTATTCTTGGACAAATATTTTTAAAAGACCCCAAACCCTTAACACAATAGCTTTTTTTTGCATGGTTGACAGATTAGTTATCCAACCAGCTAAGATTTACTGTCTCCTCTTGGTAGGCCTTACTTAAGTTTTGCAGATGAATGGCAATGGAATATTTAAAACGCTAAAGTTATTTTAATAGAAGTGCAGAGAGAGAGGCAAAAATTAACTGCATATATACATGTAACTTTGCAAGTACACATACAGGGAAAGAACTTAATTAGAAAAGTTAATTAGAAAAACTGGAACTTACATATATTATGTCATCTTTAACAGACCTGAAGCATGGAATCTTTGAAATACATAGGCTTGGAATAACAAAGAAAAATTTCATTCACAGTCCTTTCATTCTATTGTTCTATTTCTTGTAGACTTTTAAAGTTATCTAAAGAGCAGTGTAAGTATACATGAAACTTCAGAGGGACCTTCACAACAACTGTCAGGAATTCCATAGTAAATGTGCTGTGTTCAAAGATACACAGATATATATATATATAGGATATATTGCTCACTTTAAACATTCTATTTCATTGTTGCAGTATTTTCTTCCTCTGAAATGGTATGAATCATATGCAGATATTATTTTTAAAGCAAAAGCTCTTAAATTAAAAGTTTAGAGCAAAAAGAGCAGTCATTTGTCTTCACTCTCCAAGGCCCAGCTGAAGAAGAAATACTTTGCAAGTCAATCATTTTGTGCAGACACCAAAGTAAAATCAAGAAGTAGGGTGAAGTGTAAATCACCACCATCAATTCAGATATTGTTGCAGTAAAAGTCCCCAATGCAAGGTCATTACTGGGGGAAATGAAAAACTTTAGATGCTGAAGGTCATGCTTTCAATAAATAAAATTCCCAGGTGCATATTGGTCCCTTTCCACTTTAATGTGTAATGACTGGCATATTAGGGGGTTGCCACCCACAATCCATGAAAGATTTTGAGGGATAGTTTAGTTTCTGCAGTGCTTTTGTCTGACCATGTTAATATTAGCCAGCTCTGCCACAGCCTAGCCTCTCAGGCAGGTAAAGTTAAGCAAAAAAAATTTCAAAATCATTCTGAGCAAAACAGTGAACATTGAAAGGGCACTGAAGTAAGGAGGGGTGTCAGCAGAAAGTCTACCTGTGACTTTCAAAGGAAAACTTTGGCCTGCTTAAGATGCTGGTTGAGTCCCTACCTTGGGAGGCAGTCCTGAAGAGTAAAGGAGTCCAGGAAGGCTGGGCATTGTCCAAGAAGAAAATCTATATAGGCACCAGAGTAGCCCATCCCCATGTGCTGGAAGGTGAGCCAGAAAGCAAGACCAGCCTGGCTGAACACAGAGTTTTGGCTGGAACTTGGGAAACTTTGCAACCTTTGGAAGAAGCAGCAGACAACTCAGGACTGCAAAGGTGTCATGAAATTATGCAGGGAGAAAATTAGAAGGGCCAAAGCCCAGTAAGAATTAGTCTGCTACTGCCAGAAAAGATGACAAAAAGTATGTATATAAATACATCAATAACAAAAGGAGGGCTAAGGAGGATCTTCATCCCTTATTGGAACCATAGTGACAAAGGATGAAGAAAAGGATGAGGTGTATATTGCCTTCATTGCCTCAGTCTTTAATAGTAGTCCAGGTACCCAGCACCCTACTCTGCAAAAAAAAGTGATGGGGAGTAGAATGACATGTCCATAATCCAAGATGAAAGGGCAGAGACCTGATACACCATTTACACACACAGGCCCATGGGACCAGATGAGATTCCACACATGGATACTTAGGGAGCTGGTGAAAATTCTCACTGAGACACTTTCCCTCATTTATCAGCAGTCTTGGCTAACCAGGGAGATCCCAGGTGTTTGGAAGTTGGCCATCTACCAGAAGGGCTGGAAGGAGGATCTGGGTAACTAGAGGCCTGTCAGCCTGACCTCAGTGCTGGGGAAGGTCATGGAGCAGATCACCTTGAGTGCTGTCATGCAGCATGTACAGGACAGCCAGGAGATTGGGCACAGCCAGCACAAACATGGGTTTGTCAAAGGCAGGTCCTGCTGGACCAACCTGATCTCCTTCTATGATAAGGGCACCTGCTTAGTGATGCAGAGTTACAGGCTAGGGGCAGAGTGCCTTGGAAAGCTGCCCAGTGGAAAAGGACCTGGGGGTGCTGCTGACAGCAGCTGAACACGAGCCAGCAGTGCCCAGGTGGCCAAGAAGGCCAAGGGCAGCCTGGCCTGTACCAGCAAGAGTGAGGCCAGCAGGACCAGGGCAGGGATTGTCCCCCTGTACTCAGGGGTGGTGAGGCCACCCCTCAAATCCTTTGTTGTGTTCTGGGCCCCCACTGCAAGAAGAATGTTGACATGCTGGAGAGTGTCCAGAAAAGGACAGCAAAGCTCATGAAGAATATGGAGTAAAAATCTTACAAGGAGAAAGGAGCTGAGGGCTAGGAGCTGGGGTTATTTAGCCTGGAGAAAAGGAGGCTCAGGAGAGGACATTACTGCTCTCTACAACTACCTTAAAGGAGGCTGTAGTGAGGTGGGGGGTCAGTCTCCTCTCAAAAGTGACACATGACAGGATGAGAGGAAATGGTTTCCAGTTGCACCAGGCGAGGTTTAGATTGGACCTAGGGAAAAACTCTTTCACTGAAAGTGTGGCTAAGCATTGGAGCAGGCTGCCCAGGGAAGCGGTGAAGGATACCATTCCTGAAGGTAGCTGTGTCACTTTAGGGGACATAGTTTGGTAGCGGACTTCACTGTGCCACGTTAACAGTAAGATTCTACAACCTTATGCTTAATGATCCTAGGGTTCTATGAAGTAGATAAGAAGGAAGTTAATACAGCGATCTACTGTTTAATGAAGATGAGATTGTATGTTTGAATAAAGCACTGAGGAAAGGTGAAGCTATGTTACAGCTCTGGAGCTGCCCTGTGCTGAATGGGTAAAGAGAATGAAGACTTTCAAGGTTAAGGGTTGTCTTGGCACCAGTGTCATATTGCTCAATACCATTTTTGGTCCTAGACTATAAAAGTACTGTGATGTCAGTATTTACGTAGGACAGCAAAACAGATATAAGATCACATCACATTCATATAGCTAAGTAGTAATAAATTAGAAGAGGAAAAAAAAGACTTGTCATATTCACTTCTTCTTTTCCAAGTCTAAAGTTGCCAGTATATTTTAAAGGGGGTTTTGTATTGTTTTGTTTTGTTTTGTTTTGTTTTGTTTTGTTTTAACAAAAGAAAAATCATTTAATGCTGCTAAAACTCTGCAATTTGTCAGGGTGGCTGATACAAGGTATACTCAGCTATGACAGCTTCTCAGCAGACACCACAAATTGCTTGTTAGCTGAAGCTGGAAGGATATTTAATGTCTCAGTTGTTTAAAAACTAACAAGACCCTGAGACCATGCATAGATATCAGTACACAGGATAAATAAAGCAATGTATAGATCCATCCTTTGTTGCATAGTCTGATATTTAGATAGCTTGCACAGAGCTTCATCTCAGATCTGAAAAACGGCTTTTGAATGAGTCTAAATTTAAATACAAAACAACATGAACAAAGTTCTGTCTCAAAAGACTTATTTATTAGAGAATGGAATGGAATGGAATGATTCATCATCTTACCATAGAGCTAGAAAAGTGAGCTATTGGAATGCTCAGTAAAGGAGACAACTCTGAAGCACAACTGCAGAACTACAAAATATCGTATGGAGAATGCACAGTATCAGAAACTAAGTGATGATGATAGGGTCATGTTACATTAAAAAAAAGTTATTATTTGTAGAAGGCATTTACTGCAGCTTAGCTTTCCCCATCAGTGAATGCCTCTAGAGGTAGCTTCCTGGGAAGTCCTGTAGGACCAAAGGCAAGCTGCCTAAAACTTTGACATAGCTATTTTAACATTAGTCGAATCCTTCAACATTTGGCATAGTTGCACTCTCACAACCTTCTTTAACATAGGTCCCTTCATCTGTGTCTTCTGGAGCTCTACAAGCCTGGATGTATTGTTCAATTTAAACAGCTATTCTGTTCCAAGTCTGTGTCAGGATGCTTTCAAATCATTTTTTTGATGCTTTTAAATCCCTTAACATAAGAAAGACCTGGACACATTTTCTCTACTACTAATAATAGGAAGATGGAATGTTTCTTGTAGAAAATTGTCTTTTTTCTTTTTTAAGTTAGCTTTCTGTGTTTCTTAGAAAAATGTGTATTCTCTGAATGAAAATATCATCTGACACAGGAGACTGCCCTAATTAGGAGTTAGAATAGGAGAACCATTAGAATGCATTATCATGACACAATATACATGGCATTTATAAGCCTTGTGGCAGACTTGTGTCCAGAACTTCTATTGCAGCCAAACGTTTTGATTTTCTCCTAAAAGCATCTTGCCAAATGCTTGTGCTGCTGACATTCTCCAAGGTGGTTTCTGGTTTTGGTTATTTTATTCTCATGGGTCCAATTTTCTAAGCCGCTCTCCATCCCCCCTTACAACTGCTCCTCATGGGTGATCTGCACATGCAAACATGGGCCTCAACATTCCCAGAGCGTGCAAGAAAATTTCGTGAGCAGACAACTGAAAGTACAATCATGTTAAAGCAAATAAACTGTCAAGCAAACAAAAATGGTTATATAGCTAAAAGTTCTGGAGCTATTTGTTTGATTTCCAAAGCTGATTGGCTAACATGTATTAACCATCCATAGTTGTGTTATAAGTCCAAGGTGTTGATATTATTCTGATAGCTGAGTGACAACATTGCAATAAATTTTTTGCAGTTACAGACTAAATACAGAATGGCAAACAGACAAATGTCCTTGAGGGGCTTTTAAGAAGCAGAAATCTTAATGACCTCACCACTTACAAAAACTGAATACCTGCCCAGGGACAGACAATGTGAATGGTAGAGGAATCATGTAGTTATGTTTCTCTCCAAGCTTAGCATCTAGCTAAGCTCCACTTGTGTCTGCTCTTGCACAATGCAATGTGCATTGAAGCAAGACTGAGCTATGTTGACCCAAGATGATATTTTGTTTTCTAGTCATTCCTGTAAAGGATGAGAATGAACCCTCCTCAAACAAAACAGGTTTTCTTCTTCTTTTGCAGCTGTTTATCCTATTTAGTTTTTAACTGCAAAAATTACTTTTAGAAATCCTAAGTACTTCTGCAGGAGCTAAGCGAGTGGGTAGAGTTTGGTTTGTAACATTTAATCATACCTTATTGGAAATACAACAGCCGCTAAAACACTGATTTTTATCACCTCTCAAAACCTATAAATGCAGAATACTGTCAGTTTTGAGTTTGATTCTTCACCAAAATCAGATTATTCTTTTCTTAGTGGCTTCTAGGAAGTATTTATAAGCCCTTACACATATAAAACTAAAAATATGCATGTGTGTCTCCCAGTTAAACAACTTACTAAATGTCTGTGACAACAAATGTTTTAATATGGAATATTTCAGGTGTCCTCCAGTCTTCCTTACAAATCCATTTATCTTTATAAATGGGATATGTTTTATAGCTTTTTTGTGAGCATCAAGCTAAATCTTTCAAGGACTTGAATAGAAGTTCCTCCAAGGGCCAGTTTTGCCTGCATTATTTGAATTGTTTTTTTCTTTTCTTTTTAAATTCTGCTCAGCTATCCAGGGACTCAGTAAGTCCCTGTCTCCATGAGATGTTCAGCATGGTGCAGTCATAATTGAGATATGAGGGAAGGAATCTTCTTTTCCTAGTAAAGAGACTCATGAGAGGGAAAGATGTCTCCTACAGAAAGCAGGTAAATGTCTTATGACTTTAATGCCAATTCCCAGCTCTGTTCAGCCTCCAAGCTGGGGGAAAAAAAAAAAAAAAAAAAAAAAAAGGAGATTCACTCTTGCCCAGGCTGCTGTGCATTAATGAAAGAAATGTGGCTGCATAGAATAGATCTTGGAGAAACCTATTCTGGCTAGCAGCACAGTAAAATTGCAGCCTAAGTATATGCCTGGCTGTTTTCCTTCTTCAACATCATTTACCTGTGGGTAACAGCAAAACCATGACAGACCCTCAGCTCAGGATTCAGAGACAAAAATAATTTTCATTTTCATGCTTCACATTTTTCCTGCTGGCTACTAGCCTCTTATCACAGTAAAGCATTAGTTAGGCATCTTACCACTGCTCAGCCCCACTGTGTGATACCTACCCTCCCTGGGGGCTGACATCAGCCAAAAAAAGCAGGTGTCTCATCCCGTGGTTAAATCACCATACAGTCAGCATCCTACAGACACTTCAGGCATCTAGGAGCAAACAGATGGTCACTGGCTCCCCAGCTTTGTGCTGAGTGCTGCAGGAGCCCTCTATGCATGGCTTGGCTAGAGTTCATAAGTGTCTCATGCAGAGACATAAACAGTTTGGGGTTTTCACAGCATTTCTATAGGGTTATATGATATAATTTAAAATCAAACTCTGTCAACAAAAAGAACTACATCTGCTGGTGAAAAAAAAAGAGAAAAGGAAAAGATACAAGGGACAGAGCAGTCTAGCAAATGGGCTCATGAACACTACTGTAGGCACCAAACATGCATTTCAGAGAAAAAAAAAACCAAGAGAATAAAAGCATTTTTATATTAGTGCTGCAGTCTGTTTCCCTAGCTGCTATCTTTGTGACTTCTCGGATTTACAGCAGTGTTGCATGCAGCCTTTTTCAATGTTTTTACCCCCATTTTTCCTATTCTCTTAGCTTTCAAATCCTTTTACAATTTCATTTACATGCTCCAGCTGGAGACCTGAGCTATCAATGACTAACAACCATAGGAGCTGGTTTCACATAAACTAGGCAAGAATCCAGCATATGACTCAGAAGCAGTCATTCTACCAGAGTTCATGACCTGCAGGAGCTCACTGTGGCTCCACTACTGGTACCTACAGCACCCCAGTTATTGCAGAGCTGAAGGCTGTACTCCAGCACAGGACAAATTGGCTGAAGCTTGTCTCCCTTCATCCTACTTAGAGCTAAATGGAATAAACCAGCAGTGCTGGAGTAAATGAGCCATAGCAAAACTGATCTTAACCTCCACCCCCCTGATTTGGCAGCCAGGCACTAGGGCAGGAGACAAGATAATTCCAGTCAGCTCCAGCGGGCTTTGTAATGCAATTTGACAAATCAAATAGATAGCTTTTATTAATGTAACTAAATGAATTATTGCAAATGGGAGATGTGGACATTGATCTGTCTTCATATATGCATTCTGCTTTGGGGGAGGGGAGATAGCCTTTAAATTCAAGCTGCTTCTGCCTGAAGTAGGAAGTCACTGTAATGAATCTGCTCTGCAGTTTTGTATCCCCAAACTGCCCATTTAACACCAATACCAATAAAGATAAATGGGAAATACAGAGGAGTACTATACATACAGGGCTATCAATGTTCACACCTGGACATAAGTGACTATTCAGGGCCAGATTTTCCTAAATATGAATGTCTGCTTTGATTTTCTGGTGATGAAATGGCACTTCACAAAGCTTGTTGAAGACTATGATACCAATGAAAAACAAGGATACTCTGACTATATTCCTTAATAATAACTCTTCCTAGATAAACTGCTTAAATAATGTATTTCACAGCACATATGGTGCAAATGAGCAGATGACTTCCTCAGTGAAAGTCCAGGTCTCTCAATCAGGCAAGTAAATTCAGAACCTAAAGAAACCTTAATATTCCTGGCCTATTATCAGGGCTGTGATGTAAGAACATCCATAGGAAATACCTGAATATTTTATTTGAAACACTACTTTCTTATGTCTTCACATTCTCCAGAGTTAGCTCTGAGAAAGCTAGAGGGTTATTTGTGTTCTTCCTCTCCTCTCTTGTGAGTACCCAGAGTTAAAATCCTGCTGTGCAGATGCCAAACATATTTATGCTGGCTGAAGCATAGTATGGAAAAACTCCCAGTACTGGAAGAAAAAGCAAAATAGCATAAGCAAAGCAAAGGCCTGATGATCTGGCATGCAGTAGAGGAGTCTTCTTGGAACCATTTAATGTGGTGAACTTCTGGGAAAGCAGGTTAAGCAACTCTTGGCTTCATATAGATATCAGTTTCAAGATAGCAACATATTTTGTTGAGCCACTCAGCTGAACATGTCAGATTCTCTCCAGTGGTTCAGCTTTCTACATACTACAAACAGGGGATGAATTTTAGTTTTTCATGATCCAGTAGAACACTCTCCCTATTCAGGGATGCAAAAATATTTGAGTTTGGGCTCTTTGGAGGTTTTTTTATTCTCACCAAAACAGAGAGGTTTGGTTTGGTTTGGTTTGGTTTGGTTTGGTTTGGTTTGGTTTGGTTTGGTTTGGTTTGGTTTGGTTTGGTTTGGTTTGGTTTGGTTTGGTTTAATTAATTTGGCAAACAGTGAGTAATTGATTTAAAGTACTTCTGGAAATTTTTATAGTATTTATTCAAGGATATTTTCAAAAACCATTCTCCTAACTTCATAGTGGAAATGTTAATGCAAACTTAAAGTATGCCATGTACAAACAAAACCCGTGTCCCATAAGTATTAGGGAAAAGTGTGACTGGGATTGCAATTATAGTTTAGATATCTTTTACTGAAGGTGTTTGATTTGAGGGGGTCTAATTCATCACCTTATTGTCACAAGGAATACTATCTATACACCAGAACAGAAACCCACATTTTCACCAATTTTGGAAATTCTGGACAAAAAGGATGCACCTAATGGTCCTCCACAGCTTTTTACCAATGCCAATGCTCCCCTTTTAAAGACAGAAATCCTGGCTGCAGAGACAGGGAACAGCACACCTGTCACATAAGCAAATCCTCTCCGTACAAAGAGATCCTCAGTAGTACAAAGTCTCCATCACCCTGCAGGTTTCAGATGATTTCAGTAAGAAGTTGTACAAAAAGTATAAGTAGCAGGTAAGTCTCTGAGAAGAAAGCATTAGTTTCCTTTCTATTTTTCTGCTTTTCATTGGAAGGGTATTACAAAGAGCATTAAAATACAGACTTTTCAGGATTATAGTGGGAGAGAAATCACAGCTCTCAAAGTGGATCCATGAAACAAACCTGAGGGTTGTCCTGCTTTCCCTCTTTTGCATTTCTGATACAGGAATAACAGTTCTGTCACACTTCCCCAATTTTGAGAAATATGTGACCATTACTTTGCAATTGCAGCTGTTTTTTTCCAGAATGTGTTCTTGGTATCTGTTTACTGATCCAATATACCATGATATAATACACCAGAGACCTTGGATTACTTCTGACTTCATCTCTGCTTTATGTTCTATAAAGATGTCTTTTCCCTCAACAACCAGTGCTTACAGACCTTCTTAAAATATTGCTGGGCAAATTGCACAGGCTCCCAAATGTAATTAACTGTTCAAGTCAGCATATCTCAAATTAGTTTCTAAAAGGGACCTGGGGCAAACACTGAAGCAAGTGACAGTGTTGCTTACTGCAGTAAGTCATCAGTGTGGACAGCTCAAATGATCCCAGCTCAGGCTGCTGGTACAATGCACATCACTATTGCTAGGAAGGGTATGAAGGAAAAATAAGAAAAAGAATGTGATTCTCAAGCACTATTACTGTTTGTTGTGGAAATAGGAATGAAACTATTAATCCATCCTCTTCCATCATGCTTTCCTCTTGGAGAGATGCCATTTTAGGCACAGAGGCTCTTAAGGTATCTTCATGTCCCAGAAAAATGCTGAGCAGCCATTGAGCAAGACCACAGAAAGAGGGGTCCCAGCAGCACTTATTCTAAAATATAACAGATGCAGTTTGCCAGAGCTGGCTTTCACTAAGAAACCCAAAAGAACATGAACAGTATAGAGATCTTTTGTATTTCCAAGCGCTGAAAGATCAAGCAAGCAGCAAGGCTTTGTCTGAATTGGCAACTGTATCTGAGTAAAGAGAATTAGGTGCTGTCTGCTTTGAGTTTTGTCTAATACAAGAGCATGCAATAGTGAAAGCATAGGTAAACTGGCTGCAAGACTTTAGATGCCTCTCTGATCTGTGGTGACAGGAGATTCCTTCCTAGAATATTTACAGTGTTTTATGGCAGTGAATCATTTGTTTTTCCTTGTGTTACTGAGTTTAATAAAAGAGTTCTAATCTTAAGCTGCCTGATGTGGATGGATATATTTTTTCCCTCACAGCAAAAGCATTACTTCAGCAATAAATTGCATGAAAGACAGTGGTTTTGATGACCCGTTTACTCGGAAAAATGCAAAAATAACACCTAAGATTTTACTGGCTCTTAACGCCAGTCAGACTGAAAGAGCAAAAGTAATTGCTCTGGCTTTATTAGAAATCTTGATTGCTCAAAGCACAAGAAATTGAGAGAGGACAGAAGCAATAATCTGTATTTTCATTGGTTTACAGTTTCCCTTGGGATGAAAGTATGCATGTGTATTTTCAGTGAAAATCCAGGGCTGAGCTCAGTGTTGTGCCTAGGGAGGCAGCATCTGGATAGCTTTACTCCACTGTGTTCTTTCCTCTTGCTCACTGCTTCTCTCTGTAAATAACGTGTACTAAAAGTTTGCAACTTGTATTTGTCTTTTTGTTCTATGTTTTACTATGGATCATTAATAGTCTAATGAGGCATTAAAGCACATTACTCTTAATGTTTAACTTCTGGTCCTTACCTCTGGTCTTACCTAATGGATTTGGGAACCCTTCCAAGTATCTGTACTCTTCTAGCCATTCCCTCATTGACTCCTGCATATCTGTAAAAGCAAGACGCAGGCACACAACCTTCCTGCCCTCCACTGAGCATGGTTTCCACAGAGAGAAAAGAAAATTTCTCAGGATACACAAGGACATACGCTTGTCCTAGTCCCATTCCAGAAGGCTGAGGACACTATTCTCTGGGATGTACTTCAGCACACAGCCACCCCTCAATGGTGAGAAAAAGGATGTGTTCATTTGCTTTAATGCAAACAGTCTGTTCTTTGACGTGTGGGGAATTTGTTTTCCTTAAGAACATGTAGCCATTCCACATCCACCCAAAGCTTTTCGAGGGTCAGCTGGTGATGTGCTAGGCCTTCCATTTGCTTTGAATAATTTCTTCTTACTCAGCTGAAATTGCCGGTATGTCCAGTACCTCTCTAACTCTCAGATCCTAGCAAAACTGCTCCCAGCAAACTAAAGGATAAAAGAACATTTCACTTGTTTGGTTTGCCCCTGCCAGCTGTGGCTCCTTGACTGTCAGAACCACAAGTTTCACTCCATACCAGAACTACCTTGTAGCTTTCCAACCAGTAAAGCAGCGTGGCGAGCCACAAAGCATGGGGTTATTTCTGTCCAAACTAGTGGGATCCAGCTGGAATCCAAGGTTACTGATACAAAATCTGTTTTCTAGCACAAAAAGGAAAAAAGGCCTAATACATTCTAATATGTGTTCACCAATTGGTTTAAGAGTTTGTCTGCGAGTTTCACACAGAAATACAAAAAAAAACCCCTCACACATCTGCTAGGCAAATATCCTTCTAGATATTTGGAATTCTGCCCACTGACAAGTATTTTCATGGAAATTTGCAAATGTGATTTGGGCCTAGCAATGCTGAGGGGCTCTGGTTTCTGTTAGGCATGTCAAACCTGACAAGGACAGTATTTTACCACAGTGCAGAACCTGTCAGCAGAAGATGACATTCTCTCTATGAGCTGTCATATACAGTTTTTGCAATTAAATAGGCCCAAGTTTATTTAGAAGTATAAAGGGATCTTCAAAGAACACGAGTCTGTTGTTCCCATTTCATGTCCTGCAGAAAAGAAAGCACCTGAGGGGGAAGAGAGTGGTCTGAGGTTTGGATCTCTGTGGCATGGAGTTCCAGAGGGACTCTGTATTGATGAAGAGAGCAGCTTAGAAAAGCTGTTATTTTCCATTGTGAAGCAGAAAAAAAGCAACCCAGAGGCTGTTTCAATGTGAGAGAAATCAGCATAGCTTCTGTACAGTTGGAATATAAATGTTGCCCTGGGAGACTTAGGGTCAGTGTGAGATCACATTGAAGCTGAGCCACCAGAGAGGAGCATCCCAGCAACTCACCCTAGATAATCAGAAAAGTCTTGGAGGCTGCACTGACTACAACATGCTTCCAAACCATAGCAGTATCACTACAGCAGGCACTTGTTTTGCCTGAGCTCTCAAAGTGGAACACAGTTTGCTCCAGGGAAAGCAGTCAGCCCTTCATGCAGTTCCATAGGTGAAATACTTGGAAAAAATAAGCAACAGAAGTATTCCTCTTCTTTTTACTTGCATTTCTATGCCTAGATTTATGTTTGTCAGACAGTCACAAGCTAGGAGAGCCTTAAATGGGTTTAGTTTTTGTATCAAATAAATAAACAGAATTATAATCTTGGGTAATTTTTTTCCAGTTTCCAAACTGTTGGCATTCCTCCCAAGGAGGAGTCTAGACATGAGTCTGGAAATAGCCCTTCATTTGTACTGTATTGCTGCAAATATGAGGTCATCTTCATGTAGTAAGAACTCTAACAAATCTTCATCAGCTTTGAATAAGCCTATTTTGGACAATGTGTAGGGATATTTCAGATAGTCTAAACAAACAGGCATGACAACAGAAGCAGTGCAAGTGTATCTTCACAATCATAGCCTAAGCTAACTAAACCTGATGCTGGGTTAAGGTTGCTTTCAGCAGTCTTGCTACCTCTAAATCTAATATCCGTCTGTTATCCCTAGAGGTAAACCAAGTGCCATTACCCAAGAAGCAAGACTAGGCAGGAGACTAGACAGAAGAAACAGAGGGATGGACCAGATAGTTGAGTAGAGCAATAGAGCTTGTACACGTGCAACAGACAAAAAAAATTTCATGAGAGCTCCAAGTGTTTCTCTGCAATACTGAGATGTAAGATGATGACATCCCAGACAGGCCATAACACCCTAGAATCATAGAATGGTTTGGGTTGGACCTTTAAAGGCCATCTAATCCAAACTCCTGCAATGAGCAGGGACATCTTCAACTCAATCAGGTTGCTCAAAGCCTCATCCAGTCTGACCTCAATTGTTGCCAGGGATAGGACAGCCACCACCTCTGTGGGTAACCTGTTCTAAGGTTTCAACATCCCTCATAAAAAAAAAAAAAATCTTTCTTGTATCTAGTCCCTTGGAATTCTTTCAAATCCAGTTGAGGAAGAGGCTGTTTCAATAAGTTGAGGGTCAACCTCAACTCACTAAAGTTCATCTCCCAAAGGCTGGAATTCTAAATGTGTCTGTGAGACTCATTCTGTTGGACACAATGCATCACTTCCTACACTGACATTGTGCAACCACCTCGGCATCATCAGCTCAGAGTAAAAACCCTGAATGATGGAAACATTAAAGTTGAAAAATTAGTCCTTATAAAGAGATTATGATAAAACTCGGTGTTTAAAGTAGAACAAATCAATTTGAAAACACAAAGTTTCAATTATGATCAGTCAGTCAGTGGGAATATTTATACTTCAACGGACTATGGCTGCTACCACGCTCACGTGATCACCAGTTCATCACACTAAATTCATTTACAGACCTAATGGATGGCACCATTGCCACACACAGCTAAGTGAAAGGAATACAAATCTGAGAGGGTACAACAAGTGCTTCAAACAGATACTCTTCTGAAACACCACAAATAGGGCATAAAAAGTGTCTAAGTAATCTTAGATTTGCTGCTCCTTGGATGGATTTCCTATTACATTATTGAATCTATGAGAGGATGAATAAAAAGGAGAAGGAATTAGTTTACAAAGACTGTGTTAGTAACTGGTTTCCAGACTCCTTAATATTATGAGGTGTCACCTACCAGGCTTTCACATCATCCCATCTTGTTACCCTCCAGGCTTAAACTCCTGAACCATTAAGTAGTATTCACTTCAACCACTCACTTCAAAACAAGCAGCTCTTTCACAGTTCCTTATGGCATGTGTATTTCTGGGAATACTAGGAGTACCTTCATTGTCAGTGTACAAAGGCAAAATGCTTTTCCAAAAGCCTATGTGAGCCATATTACTGAAATGGCATATATGTGCATCCCATAGCTCTGTCAGATTGAGCAGAAGGGATTTGATACACATATTTGATAACATCCATACAACCAATATAATAATGTCATTTATAATGCTGTAGTACAAAGCTCCCGAATTACTTCAGAATACAGTCACAACTCACAGGGGAAAAATGTGTAAAAGTATTTTACTTTTAGCCCTTGCAGTCTGCTTTCCATTTCCTTTACACTTATGTTTATACCCTTGTTTATAGAGAACTATGTATATGTATCTTTGTAACAAATAATCTAATCCAACACACAACACCAACGTGCAACACTACCATAATATGGAGAATACAGTATTTCTCATGCTTATCCTGCTAAAATTCAGGTTTCTATTCAGTCGGAATAGTTAAATTATTTCATTAACAAATATCTGTCTCCCAAATATTCATGAGACAATCTTTCATCCTTAGGATCAAATACATATCAGAGATACAGCTGGGATTTTACTTGAAAATAAAGATGTCTAAGATTTCTTGCATTCATCTTACAGGGCTATTTTTCATATGTAATGATTTACCCCATTTCCAACTAGCAATCTGTCTCTCATGTCAGCTTATCTGAAGGTCAAACATTAAATATAAAATTAATATTTAATCCTGATAACATTTAAATATTACAGATAATTATTACAGTTCTCCAGGCCCCAGAATTATTTTCCAAGCTACCAATGTTTAACTCTCTTGCTTTCCCTTAAAATCAGTGCTTCTTGTCCACAACTAGAAACTCCAATTCCACTCAGATACTACTCTCAGCATTTCAATCCAAATTGTTAATGTTATCACTAGTTAGAGAAATAAGGATTTTTTTATTCACATTCCATTCATAATCAAGACATAATTTTATATTATATCATATTGTGTCTTGTCATAAAACCATGGGACTTCATTAATTCATACGTAGCAAGTACCACTGTAGTTGCTCTATTTTATTGCTAAAAGAAATGTGGCAACTTTTGCATATTCTAGATTGCAAGAAGGACAATACACTTTTGGTTTTTGTGTTTAGTACATGAATAAATCTGATCATATATAGAAAACAAATTATTAAAGTTTATTTCTTAACAGTTAAAAAATCAATTCTGTGGTTTCTTATATATTTTATATATATAGACAGATATATATATATGTGTGTGTGTGTGTGTGTGTGTGTGTGTGTGTATGTAGACACACACATACAGATATGTTGTATGGCTTGAATTTTCCTCTGTGTGAATAATACACTCCACACTGATTAGCAGGCTTTTGTGCTCCAGTAGCAACAGCTTCTGTCATTAAGATTTAAGTTGCATGGGGCACTTGTAATGGAATTATAAAATCTATTTCTAAAAGAATGATTGATTCAATTCATTACCAGCTTTCAGTATACAATAAAAATTTTCTGAACCTTTGAAAAAACAAAAGTCATGAGGCAAATCCAAGTAATAATAAATCACCTGTATAAATGTTAACAAAATGGACTCAAGACACAAAATTCACTATGCATGGCCACAGTGAACGCTGTATAAATAAAACATATTTTCTTTTTCACTAAGTAACAATTCAAGGAGTTAAAATAATTCATTGTAGTAGAAAATGGGTAAAAGCTGGCTGTAGCAGAGTGCACAGCAAAGATCCTTATTGACTGATTAGCAATTTGTTTCTACAAACATTGCACAGCAGTTGCCCTACTTTGCAGTAGGCTATTAGAGCCTAATGAAAAATGTGCATTTTTGTTAGAGTTAATGGTCTTGAACAGAAGCCCTGTGCTTCTATGAGGTTTTATTCTGTACTTAAATTATGGATTCATGTCTGTCATTACGGCTATTGTCCCTTATTTGTACAATATATGCACATTACACAGTTTTGTATTTACAACTCCAGAGAAGATGAGGAACAAAACCCATCACTCTCAGATGGCAAAGGCACTGTCCTGTGAGAACAAGCAGCAAGACTCTGTCAGCAGATGGGCTGATGCCTGAAGAGCAAGTTTCGCTGGGTGTTTCCTGCTTTTGACATTTCAGACTCTCACATAAAAAATTCAGCACAGGGAGTGGTCTTCCATACATGGAAGCTGAACAAGGAATAGCACTGTAGGTGAAGTTCTGGATTGATTAGAGACCAGGGCACTGGCAGGGGATTCCACTGCCTGGGAGAGCACAGAGCTGTGCAAGGTGCAGGCACCACAGCAAGGAGAACTGGGCAGTGTCACACGGCAACCTCTCTGCTGTCACCAGGCAAGGAGCTCAGGGTGCCAGCGCAGCCAACAGCTGGCCCTGTTGTACAAATCCACAGCAGCAAAAAGGTAAGGATGATATAAATGGGCACACACCCTGCCCCCAGGCCTGCAAGATACAGCAAACATTTCTTGGCCATAAAGCAGAGGCTCCTGGAACAGACTCTCAGCATAAATCACAAGACAATGACAAAGAAGATGAAGACAATAAAGATGAAGAAGATGAAGACAAAGATGACAAAGAAGCTGAAGACAAAGATGATGACAAAGCAGATGAAGACAAAGATGATGAAGATGAAGACTAAGAAGATGGAGAAAACAAAGAAGTATAATTTAAAAATACATATAAGAAGAATTGTAATAAGAATTTAAAAATAGAAGAAGAGTAAAAAGAATAAGAATTTTAAAATACATAGAAGAAGAAAAGTAATAGGAATAAGAATAGGAATTTAGAAACACAGAAGAAACAGAGAAGAAGAGTAATTAGAATAGCAAAGAAGAAGAGTAGTTAGAACAAGGAGAATAAGAAAAAGAAGAATAAGAATACAAAAATGAATATAAAATCTAATGAATAGGTAAAACTAGGAAATTAATTTTTATTATGTATTGTATATATTACAGTCTGAGATAAAAACATGAACATACAATATGTTGTAATTATGATACATTATAATTTCCCTGAAAATAACCAAAGAAAGACAAAATTGTTCCAATTACTGAAGAATTTATGTATTTTCTAACAAAGTTTGAAAGGCACAGGAAAAGAGTCACTGGATTCCATTTCCTGTCTCTCAGAGGTACTGATTTATTTTCACACTCAGTGCCAGTGAGCCCCCTGTGAGCAGTGACTGCTCAGCCCCCAGTGCCAGTGGGAGAGTTCCTGGCTGGACAAGCAGGGCAGGGCCATCCCTGCTCTCTTTAAGCAAACTAAAGGTGCACCTTGAGCCCTGCTGAGAGGGAACTGTGCTGGGAAGCCCTTTGCAGCAGAGCTGTGTGGCCAGGAGAGAGAAGCCACCACAGCCCCATTCCAATGCTGCCCATGGCCAGGGAGCCGAGCTGGGTTAGAAAGGCAGCGTGAGTTTGGCATGGGCAAGGAGCAACAGCTCCTTCCCAAGCTTGCTGTGGCTGTAAAAGTGGTGCAAACGCCCTTCTCACTACTTTCACTTCTATTCTTCACACAAAACATCCACCAGAAGGAACTTGCAGCTGACCCTGTGGCTAAAGCCTTGCACCCTTTACTCCCCTGGCCTTGCCCAGGGCCTGGTCAGCAGAAAGCAGCTCTGGAATCACTTCTGGAATCCATACAACTTCTACCCCAACAGAATGGTTGAGTTGGCAGGGACCTTATAGCTCATGTAGTTCCAGCTGATTATCTTCTGCTCTGTGTCTCCCTCTCTCTGACAGGTGTTGCCTCTTTCTTTCTCTCTCCCTACCTCACACTTCTTATGCAATCAAATCTGTGTTGTTGAATAAAATCCCTCTGTTGCCATCTCATGGCCCCATTTGTCTCTTAATCAGGGCTATAATTGAAATGACCAAGTGAAAAGTAAAGCAATTTGATAAAATATAGATGATATTAAAAAAAAAACTATCATCGTCCTCAAGGGAAATTTAACACAATCTCCATACCAAGCAGGTCTTTTTTGAAATTCCTTTCCTGAAAGTATCCCACAGAGGAAGCTGTGACAAACTCAGTTACCAAAGTAAAAGACATTCAAGTGATTTGGTTAGCACTAAAATGCTATTCCTAATTCCTAAATATTCTGTGCTTAAGCAAAGCCACCGAGATGAGCAAACAGGCCCTGCAACCAGTCAAGTGCAGGTATCACTGTGAAAACTTGTGCCTCTTCCAGAAAACCCTTACAAAAGAGTTCATAGTTTCTGCAAATATTTTGTGTCTGAGTGAGCTGTTTTCCTCTGTTTTTTCTTTCTGATCACCCTGAGGGATGATTTTGGGAGTGGTTTTTATTTTCTTGTCCCCTATTCATTTTCCTATCCACTTCTTTTGCTGAAACAGGGCTTGTGATGATAATGATGGTAACAACAGCAGAATTGAATGTGGTGATTTTTTTGTTCTGTTAAGGTTTTGCTTCCTGCAAAAAATTGCTATTGATTGTTCATCAAGTTATCTGCTGCAACCCATTATTTATACCCACTCCAGTTCAGCCTTTGCAGAGAGAATTATGTGGCTGATGATGTGAACAAGTGCTCTGTATATGGAATGTTGTTTTTTGATTACTAAGCTTCCTATAAGAAAATCTATTATTAACTTCTTAATTCTTTTGGGCTTTGTTAAGAATCAAAAATTTCTAAAGCTATTCTCAATTAAATAAATATCTGTTTTCTTAAAATAAAAAACATATAAAAGGAAAAGCATGTTCTCCCCGTCTTGCACACACTGATCACCTCAAACTGTAACAGTTTTGTGACTACCATCACATAGTTACAAGCCCATAAATACAGCCCCTGTACTCTAAGTTTGGACATTACAGAACAAACATCAACACCTGTTGATATCATCTCCTTTCGCCCTTGCATGTGTGGAAACTTCCAAAACATCCATTTAACCTAAATTTTCTCAAGCATTCTGAAAGTGATGAACAGTAGCGGCTACACTCTGGTCAGATGATTGGTAGTCCAAGGACTACCAACCAGGTGTAGTGAATAGTGTGGCATAACAACTTGTCAGCTCTCCATCAGTGAGCCACAAATGTTTTGCAGGATTTATAATGAATTGTCGGCCTGGAAACTTGTACTTTAGGACAAAGTCATTTGTACCGAACACAAAAAACCCTGGGCCAAACCTGGGCACACTGATAATACAGCCTCTTCAGATATCTCCACAGACACTATTTACTTCCACTACAGGGGGCTATGGCTTTGTTTCTGATTTTTGTACACTATTCATAATAAACAAAATACAGCAATTTTTCCTCTGAAGCTAGGATCCCCAAAAGTCTCAAATCTCCAGTCTTCTCATCCTGCTGCTCAGCATGCTCCCACTACTTCAGATTCCACTCACAACAGTAATGGCTAGTTGGTTTTTTTTCAGCAAGAGCCTATGCAAATATCATGTCTTAAAAATACACTGCAGGCAGTTCACAGACAATCACATTAACTGAAAATATAAATTACATTAAGAGAACTGATTTATTCACTCTGATTGCCTAAGTATCACCTAGTACTGTGCTTCTCAATCTCTTTTAATCTCTTGTAATTAGAAGGACGACAGATCTTTATGAAAATTGCATAGGCCAGCTTATGCCATGCTGTCTCTGTAGTTTTTATTTACACAAAATGGAAATTAGACTTACATTTTAAAGGTCATAGGTTGCCTATAGTTGCTGGCTTACTTGCACATAAGAGCCCATGTATGGAAACATGTAGACAATTTTATTGGTTCAGTTAGGTTGCAGACTGCCTAATGATGTCTCATACACTTTATTAAATACCAACACATGGCCTCCAATAGCATGAATAAAAAATTATTTACTGGTTCACATACTTTGTGATAAGAACACAGTCACAGAGGTCTGGCACATTCCAGCAAGACTACAATAAAGAACACATGGTTGTAACTATGGAACTTATATATAAAGCATGCATATAGGCACAAGCAAGAGTCAACATCTTAATTGGGGGATGGTAGGAATTAGGACATGACAAAGGCATGTCAGTTGTCCCTGATTTTTAGAATCAGCTATGAACGTTCATGATGAAATGGAAACTTTTCTTGACCACTCCCATCTCAGGAGGTTGAATCTAGTCCCACCATTAAAAAAGGAATCTTTTGTGTCAGCTGAGAAGTGCCTTGGCTTTACTCCAAAAACACGGAAATTCTGCATTTTTACTTACTCCATTTGGGGATAAAGGGAGTAGATCTCTTCCAGGTATTACTATTCAGAGTTAAAAATGTATCGAAAGCCTTAGAGGGAAATTAGGATTATTCTTCTTTGCCAGCTCTCTCTTTAATGCCTGTTCAGAGTTAACTTCTAAAGCTGAGTTTGCCCAAGCCACGAGGCTTAACTTTCTATGCCTAGGGAATTCTGTATTTCAATAAGTTTTGTAACTTAAAAAATATTACTAGAGGCCTTTTTATTTTTCTGTCTAATAATTCCCTCAAGAAAACTTGTACATTTGAAAACTTTAAGTTATCTTGAACTCAGTGTGATTTTTATGCTTCTAGGAGGAGAATCTCTTCAGCTCTATACCTATTCTTTCAGGGACACATTTTCCTCCACACTGACAGCATATTAAATTTATTGGAAGCTGTGCATCTCAGAGAAAACTAACATGATAAATCTGACTGTGCTGCTGCCCTTTCTGAGAATGTAGATTTTTTTTTTGGCTTATAAGCTCCACTATTTTATAAAAAGTGAGAGGAAAAAGACGTTATTGCTGTATTTTAACCCATTACATTTCCAGAAACTGAAATCTGGTTTCATGCTTTCCTGAAAGAATAAGAGTCACAGAATAATCTTCCCAGCTGGGCTGCCTTTCAGCAATGAACTTGGCTGACCTTAGAAGAAAAACAAAATTGCATTATGTCAGACAGAGTCCAGATGCCCTGCCTTTTTCCACAACAGCTCTTGTATATAGAAGCTTAGGACATGAGGCTGTTAAAGGAAATCCTAGGCAAAACCTTAAAATACAGAGGAGAAATGAACCCACAATATTTTTTTTCACAAACATATCTTCTGCTTGGTTGATATTGCTATAGTTCATCTAAATTGCTACCATTAATTTAGTGAATTAGTCATCAACAATTTACAGCTAGACACGGAGCATTTGTCATAAACATTAGAAGAGAAGAAAAATAGCTCTTCCTATAACCACTGTGTGTTTAATTTTGCCATATAATGTGACTGAAGTCGTTAGTCACTGATGTATTTCTTTCTGAAAAGGGCAAAAGATCAGTTATAGAGTTGTCCAACAAAATCAAAAAGTATACATATTTTCTGCTGTATAACAAAAGCTGACAGGAGATACTGTCTTGCATCCTGAATCTGTAAATTTTATCAGAAGACCAGAAGAGGCTGCTTCCTCTAATGTGGTCCTTTTTCCCTCTCTTTTGCCTTGTCTTCTCCAGGATGAACATTCCCATGTCTCTCAGCCTCTTGTCATAGAAGTGATGCTTCAGTCCTTTAAACCTCTGTTTGACCCTTTGATGGACTAATTTCAGTCTGTTCATGTCTCTGGAGACAACACTCCATGTGTGTTCTCAGGATGCCCTCCCTCACCCACTGGCCGTGCTCTTCCTAAAGCAGCCCAGGGAACCATCATCTTTCTCTGCCACAAGGGCACATGGCTGGATGACAACCAACTTCTCTGCCCTGAAGGACTCCCAGGTCCTTCTCTGCAAAACTGGTATTTTAGGCAAAGGTACATGACTGTCTACTGTGCACCGCTTTCCTCCACACATACTTGAAAACCAACAAGAGAAAAATTGGCACAGGAGGCATAGGATTCTCATAATATTCACAAATCTAGTAGGTGCTTTAAGTCACACATGGTTTTTATTCCCTTCACTGTGGAAAAAAAACACCTATTAATGGTTTCTCATGTATACATTTTATTAGGACCCAAGCTCAGCACCTGTGGGTAGAGCTGGATGGGGCTCTTTCATCTCTCAGTAAGTCATTTACGATGAGGCATGAGTGGTAATTTACTATCTTAAATAAATATGTAGCTGAGTGATGACTGTGGAAAAAGGGTATGCAAGTTACAGTTTGCCTGGAGGGATTTAATTTCTCCACTGAGCATTCTCATTCAGCATCTGAGCTCTGCAGCCTGGTAATTAATCTTCTTGAATACTAGACTGCTTGTAACAGGTTCTGGAGGTTCCTATTTGGAGTGTGCAGCACTGCTAATTAGCAAATCCACAGAACATCTGACATGTGTGGTCCTAAATGAGCCTAACTTATTAAGTATATTTATTAATGCCTTTTGCAGTCAGATACACAGAAATATTATGGGTAAAGCTATTGGATGCACCTAGGAAGAATAATTAATCTTGTAAACAAGCCAGCAGAGAGTGGGATATAAATGAAGGCATCTGCTACCTTATGTCACCTTAAGTGTAAATGAAACTTTTGTTGTCTTTGGTTGAATGCTGTGTGCCTTAGCAAAGTTCATCAGCATGTTCATGGCAATGTCCAGGTACTGTACAACAAAGAAGGAATTAATACCCATGTATATAAAGAAGTAAATGTCACAGAGATCAGATGACTGGTTTTTACAGACAGATATCAAGAAAAATAGTGTATTCTATCATAATACAGCACTAAACCTTTGTCTCAGTGTATGATGGATGTTCTGTCTGTGGAACATAGTATCTGGCCATTGATAGACTGAATTTACCCCTACTTGTAATCTAAAGAACTACATAAGGACTCATTCATGCTGAAAGGTTTTGGAATGTCTCTGACTGAAAAAAAAGCCATAGAAATAAATAAAAATATGGTTTGGTATATCATAAACAGATTAGGCAGACAAATATAATAATAAAAGTGTACAGTATATGAAAGACACAACTCTGTCCCTTATTGCACTGATGAAATTCAAGTAGAAACCAAGGACACACTTTGGATTTCTTCCTATGCAAGCTTAAGAATACACTCCTGATGAACCTTGAATTGGGTTCTGGTCAAGTTGCAAGGCATTCTTTGATTCTGATGGAAGGCAAAGTATTTCAGCTTTTCTTTTCAGACAAAAACAGCTGGCATCTGTTGGCTAGTTGAGACCATAAAGGACTAACATACTTGTCATCAATGCTTCATGGCTGACGGTGACAGTGTTCATATTCAGGCTATATAAAAAAGCCCACTGTGATGCTTTTCAAAAACACTCTGAAAAGTCCCTGAATTCTCACTGTCAGTGTGACCATGACCTTTGCTTTAAACTGCAAAGAGCATTTGCTATCTGCTGAAATCTGAGAAGGATGTGGCTTTTCAGCACAGAGGTTGCCAGTGCCACTCCTGCCCCTTGCAAGGAGACCATACAGCCCCATACCATTATTAAAAAGACACTTGTTTACTTTGGCTGCTTTAAACCAGTAAGCTTTCCTTGCACTCTGTGTGGGGACAGAGTCCAAGGAGACCACACGCTGCTCTGTGCTTCTTCTCACAGCAGCATAACACAATCTGTGTTCTTAAGCAGCTCAGGTCATAATCTTATGGGCTGTGAATAATCTGAGACTAACTAGAATTTCAAGTGTGATTTAGGTATTGCTTTCTGGGAACATTCTCTTCACTCTTACTACTTGTCAAACCTCCCATAATTCATGGGGTTTTTTTTAATATAGTGAGCTGAAATGGATGTTATGCATTAATATTTTATCTAGAAAACAAGACAGTAACAGTTTATTATTACAGTCATTACCTACATTAAAAGCATTAAGTAGTATCTGTGAAGTTATTTTAAATTTTTGAAACAATTCTTCATAGAGCATTATAAAGCATTATAAAGCATTATAAAAAGTGTTAGAATCTGCAGGCTTTGGAAGAAAGAAATAATTTTTTAATAATTTTTTAAAATAATTTTAATCCAACTCAGCAGATGATTTCTAAAACTTTACAGTGGCAGGGTGTACTTTTCTCCTCACAGCAGAGCTACAGCTTCTTAGTGAAATGCAATGACAGGTAATATCTGCTCAGTATTCCAACAGTACACTGCGTACATTGTCTACTACATCTCCCATTTGCAACTAAACAGTGTCTGTAGGACCTACTGTAAATGCATTGTTTGCTAAATGCAAACTTTTTTGTGATCTTTATATAGGAATGATGGCACCAAGCCACTCACCTTCTTCCTTTTAAAGTACAAAAACTCCTTCAGAAAACACTAAGTGACAGAAACACAAGCCAGGACTGCTGCAAACAATTTTGAGCGGACTGCATGTCCTTTCCATTATCCTGAACCAACACCTTCATCTCAGCTATAAAGCTTTTCTCATCTAGGCCACTCCTGTCTCCAGCTCCTGCAAATCATCCTGTCATATCAGCAGCTTTCTGCTCGACCACCAACTGGAGTATCCCAGCACAAATGAGCAATCTCGGGAAAGTTCAATATGCCGAGTTCCTCCCAGCAGGGACAGAGGATACAGAACCCTGAGAGGCAGAACAGATCTTGTCCCAGTAGCACCATGCAATGAGAAGTTTCCAGAAGTGCCCCCTCTTTGAGAGGTTGATTGCACTGTGCCTTCAAACTTGACTTTGCTTTCTTAAATGTCAGTATTTAATTTCCTGTACTCTTCAGCAACTCCACATTTTCTTGATGCCATGTCAATCTGAAAAAGAATTTCTTGAAGTGAGGACATAGCAAACAAAGTTCACTGTCGGACTTGCCTTGAACTCAGCCTTATTTATGTTTGATTTTAAAAGATGTCTTTCTACTTTTTAAACAAGCTATGTGTTACAAGTGGCAGATTAGAGCCACAGTACAAGTTTAAGCACTTCTAACTTGCACAGTGCAACTTAGAACAAGGTCAGACATCCTGGCATCTTTAGATAATTAATGGAGAGAATTAGGCACAGATCCAAAGGGCAATATGAAAATATCATATACCTAATACAAAAAGCAGCCAAGAAATTTTAGTTAATTAAAAGTTTCACCTCCATCCTAGAGATTAGGCATGGGCCCTTTCAGTCTTGACTGAGGTGCCCTCTTCCCAGCAGAAAGTACCTTGAGATGCTCTCAGAAAGAAGATTCAGGTCTTGAACAGCGTTAAAAATACATGTTTCTCAGGATTATGTCCTTCCCCTATATCTATACAATTTTTTGAATGGGAAAACACCATTAGTTCCCTGCAGCTCAGCAGCCAAGATCAGAGTTTTCAAGGCTGAGAAATGTAAATATCTTACTTTGTAGCCTGCAGATTATAATATTAACCCGAAGGATGGAAGGCTTGGGCTCTGGCTTGCAGGGTGACTAATTCCTAGTGGTCTTGACAAGTAATCTCAGAGTGTCTGGACTATACATGCCTTGTAGGGCAGAGTAAATTAAAAAGAAGTGTTCTGTGGATCTTCATAACACCAGCAGGAAAGTTTTCTGCAACTCTAAGCAACTCCTAATGTTCTGAAAATACCTTAGAATTCAATGATATCCCACTGTGGAAAAGTAAACTTCATCATTATGGTGCAAATATTATGATGTGTTGAGAAGACTGCATAAAAATATTACCTCTACATCTCTTTACCAAAGCAGTGCTGCAACAAGCTTTACAAACTGAAATATTTGCTTGAAATATTATATTAAAAATTAAATATCTATATTACTCTCACACTTATCAGATTAGGGAGAAAAATGGATATTTGGACAGTGGCAAATTATTATACTGCCAGTAAGAAAACCTAAAATTAGAAAGCAATAACTTTCACAGGAGCTCCAAAACTCTTGAGTTAAATTAGTCCTTGATTAAGTCTGTTGCATTCTTTTGGTAACCAGGATTGCAGGATTGTTCTGCTTAAATTAAACCTCCTTATTTGATAAGCTTTCAGCTGAAGCACTTAAAAAGATTTTAACAAAGAAAAAAAAATAGCACAATACTGTTGAAAGACCTGATGTTCTCTTTGTTTGCAAGTGCAGTGAATAACTGTTTGGTGTGTAGGCTGTAGAACATGTTTTAAATTACCTCTGCAGAGGCTAATAAAGCAGAATTTTTCACTATAAGTAAATTTACGTTAATTCAAAATCGCAAAAATAATTATGCCTATTTCTTTCCTTTTCTCTGCAACCATCATTGATTTTTGATGTGTATTTTAGCAGCATGATGCAAGACACTCTTTTATCTTTTTATGTCTGGCTTTGCAAAAGCATCTGCACTTCTTAGATTCCAGGAGAGCACTCCTCTTCGTTCCAGTGCATTCTTCTCTAAGGCAAGAAAATGGCCTATAAAATGTTTTGAAAGTTAATTTTGAACCAGTACCAGAATGGCTCTTAAAAGCAAGCCTTTACTATAAAATTCTGCTTCCAGCTACAATTTGCTGAGCTCTAATGGCCATCTGACAATTAGACACTCTGTACCCCCATATGAAAGAAAGCAGATATACAAAAAACTCTCAGTATTTCTATACCTCAGCAAGAAAAAGCTCCAATTCAAAATGTAGCTCTCCAAGCATATGCCAAAGAATGGAGAGGACAGGTCACAGGGCCAGCTGTTTGCGTCACCACAGGTTTCAGTAGACAGAATGCATTAAGCATATTTATGAGTTGGACGAGCAGAGTTGCCTGTAATGCAATTGCAGCTCATTTAATTGAAAAAAGGGAATGAAAAATGCTTACCTCAACATGTCTGCTTAAGCTGTCATCTGATTTACTCCATTTGTATCAATACAGGAAGTCAAAGAGGCAAATTGAATTTATGGACCAGTGGAAGATAAACCAATTTTCTCTGGAGAAACCCAAGTATCATTGCTCATACCTAAGTCTCCTCTTCTGTTTTCACATCAGTCATTGTACACAGTGTTTTTACGCAGCAGTAAACCAATTTAAATGATCCATACATGCCAGCTATTGTACTGCTCACACACCATCCCTCCAGTGCAACTTTGCTCTCTGTAGGGCTGCTGAAGTGGCACAACTCACCATGCCCAGGGTGAGGGTCCTAGCACAGACACCCCCACTCCCCTCAGGCCTTGATGGCTTCAGTAGGGAACTGCAAAAATGCTGGACCCTCCTGGTCCCCTCTTCTCATGTTCACTTGCAAAGTGGTGCCCAGCTGTCAGGACTCAAAAGTGCTCCCAGCCACTGTTTAGTACCAATTTAGTGACAGTCTTGCTCCCCCATCACCCCAAGTCCTTTTGTTATGGTTGACATAAATATGTGTGCCTTTCATGGCTACTAGTTCTAAGCAGCTTTTTCAAATATCTCAGTTATCTCCAACTGAAAAGCAACAGTGTATCAAAGACAAAGCTTTAATGTAAATAGGCATGTATTTGAAAATACAGCTGACATGGCAGGAGTTTTTCTAGACTTGGCATTTCTCTGACAGAAAATGCCAGACACTTCAGAACTGAAATGTTCCAGGAAATACATTGACAAAACGTCCAACTAACTCAAGGATGTTCCCATGGAAATCTGCTCTGTCACTGGCCCATGTGACCTCATCTCTTTTGTCCTCTCATCTCTGCAATGACCAACATGGTGGGAAGTCAGGGAGTCAGGAATGAAGCAGCAAGCACTTCCAGAGTAAAGGAGTTCTGTTTCTAGGGAGCCTATGAGTGAGTTTTGTTTTTTGAAAGAGAGTATTTCACAGTGGCCCATGATGGAAATCTAACCCAGGACCTTCATCCTCACAGAAACTTCCTTTTGAGCCAGATACAGGGACCTTTGGAATGCTCAGGTTCTACTACATTTACTGAAAGCATGTGCATCCTCCCTCGCTCCACAGTATAAATTGTCTCATAGTAGGCTTTAGGCTGAAATCCTCCACTATTTGAAAGAAATGGACTCAGACAAGAAGCTACATCCTTTGTGGGCAGAGAAGGTTCTCTTGATGACAAGGTCATTAAACAAGCATCTGTTGTAACCAAAACAAAAGTAATCATGAAGTTGCCTCAGGGACAGGAAAACTTACAAGATCCAGGCTATTTCCCCTTGGTTTGGCCTCTTCTCCGTGGAAAGAGAAATAATGCAGGGACAGCAGAGTGCATTGAAACTAAGTAGGAAGGACATCTGTGTATCTGGGCCAGTCCCTTGTGTTTTGACTCTTGGAAGGAGTTGCTAAAGCAGAGCATGGGCCAAGTTCCCTAAGAGCTGCTTGGAGAGTTGGAAAAGCCTAATTTGACAAGGTCACTATGAAGTAAACTGACCTAAGCTACTTTGCAGTTGTAGTGTAGACTTCCTAACTGGGGTTCAGATGACCTTTGGCTGCCAGGTGACATCCTGTTTTTAGGATGGATTCCTATGCTGCCTGTGTCTGAAGTTAGACAGGGCAGATCACACCCACGCTGCTGAGCACTTCAGTATGAATTTTCAAACACATTAAAAGTGGGGTTTTTCCACATAAATATAAGATCATTCTATCCTTAGTATATCTTGGAAGAGTTCCACCAAAATCATTATAGAGACATGATTACATGCAATTCTCACTGCTCATTCTCCATTTTTTTCTTAGTCAAGATCAGGCATGCAGGATAGTTATTTTCCTATTTAATGAAGTGCTTTCAGATCACTCTGGGAGGAGAGCTAGATGGTATCTCCTTGCCCTCAGGAGATTGTGCCTGCCTTCCCCATACCTGATGATAGATGGGAATCTTGAGCAGTGCAAGCCTTGTCAACAATGGCCACGGTTTGGAAAATGAGTATTTGTGTACTCAAATCTAACCCTTTAAGCAAAACCCAGCAAATTGCAAAGGGCACATGATTATTTTTGGTGCTTACAGCTTAGTTCCAAGGTAAATTACTAAACCACTGAATTTTACACCATCATAAGCTTACAAATGTCAAAAAGTGCTAATACACATGGCTTTCTGGAGTTCATGATTAATGTTGAAGCAGAAGAGCTCCAGGCTGATTTAAATTGGTCCTCATCTTGATAGACATGAATAAAGTAGGGGCTTTCTTTTCTGATTTTTTTTTGAGGGGGTGGTAGTGTAATTATATAAAGTTTTAATTCAATAACTAGTACTGCCAAACTCAGCAGGAGAAATAATGTGACAAGCAGAAGTTAGAGAAGAATGATGCAAAAAACAGCTGGAGCTGTATCATTTATAAGCACAACACAGCCTGAAGAAAGACTGTGTATGTTCTAAGAGGGTGACCCCAGAAACTAGACTTATATAGAATTAACAAAAAGGCAAGCATAATCTATTTTTTATGACAAGTAACAAATAGACAGCCCTGGCAACAGAGTTATTTACCTGTGGACCATGGATAGCACAGGAAACACCACCAACAATAAAACATTTTCCCATTCAAACAGAGCTGTCCACAACCCTAATGTGAAAGGGTCACACTTGAAAATAGATAACATGACTGTCTTCATGGTCCTTCTTTTCTGGATACCTATTAACTGATGATCAAGCTTACTAATTCAAAATTATAGTCTCTCCACCCGCTTTCCATTGCCATCAAAGTCCAAATCTGGACTTAAATTATTTTATTCTTCTGTCCTTATGCTTGGATTCATCATTTGTGAAATTCAAAATTGGCAGGGAAAAATACCAACACACCTTCTGTATCATAAACAGAAATACGTATACTCCTTTTCTTCTGTAATAGTCATTTTCTTTTGGTAGATCCCATAACTGTCCCATCTTTGAGCTTAGAGCTACCATTTGCTTAGAGCTACCATTGTAGTAGATGAGCCAAAAATTTGTCCTTCCCACATCCTTCCTTATGACATTCTTCATTAAATTGGTGTATTTTATTTGCTATTTCACAGCTCCATAGACACTTTTCATGTATTTATTTGTAAGAAGTCCTGATCATGGAGGGCTCATAGCTGGGAGGCTCTGTATCAGGAAAACAGAGAGACAGTAGATCTGTAAAGAGTTCGTTTGTTCAGCAAAACAACCCTTGAGAAAAAAGATTAGTAAATTGCTGCTCTATTCCCACACATCTTCAGTGTATTCCAAACATGCCCAAATAAGTGAGAAACACATGCTGCTCTCACTCTGCAGACAATCAAGGTAGGGCTTTTGAAGCTCTGAGAGGACATGGCCACAGAGCAGATATACATAGAAACATGAAAATTTCTAGCCAAGTTAAACTAACTCCAGCAAGTTCTCAATTTCTCTTGTGCTTCCTTCAAAGTAGGTTCAGTCACTACAGGAAACTTTAGTCACATGAATTGATAGATGGAAAATTAAATCAAAACCACAGCATCTTTCACAAATGCTGCCCTTAACGTGATACCACTATAAAGTGCTCCCACTGACAACAAATTCTCATTTTTTAGTAGACTCTGGCTTTTGTTCATTTTTGGGTCATATTTAAAAGTAGTCTCAATATTTCTGAACAACTGCCAGTCCAAAATTTCCTTTTCCCTTCTATTTTGGTTGTGTAAGAGTATTTCATATGTTTGGCTCATTAACTTTATGCTGTCTTAGAAGTGAAGGCAAAAGCTCTGCTTCAAGGCATAATTTGCATGTAGCTGACAGCAGCAATTCATCAGGTTCTTGGACCTTAATATATATAAGAATCTGGGCTTCAGTTTAATTTCTAAATCAAGTAAATCTCTAAAGAATTTTCAGACAGCATTTTCTAAAAAAGAAAACTTCTTAGTTAAAATATTTTAATTGTCAAGGTATCACTGCATTATGTAGGCTATAAACAGGGCTATATGCATTTAAAATCATAAAAGCCTCATTGCCTAAGGTAACCCGTGACAGAATATTTTCTATAGATTCATACAGACATATTCACCCTTTGATATCAGCCCTCAAAGTCTAGCTGGGGGAAAGTTTGGAATTTCTCATTTGTAAGATATTTCTAAGAACACAATTTTAAAATTCTATACTTTATGAACATTTAAAATTACATGTGTTGCTTTATTATACTTACACTATTACTTTGTATTTTATTTAGGCAACCTTTCATTTCCAACAAGGTTGAAATCACCTCAAAGAAAAATAAACTTTCCAGATAGAACATTAAACATACAATAGAACCCAAACACCTGAATGGATGTCTCAGATGAAGTTAGTGGAGGGGTTACCCTTGATTTTGATTCAGATACATTTTAAATGTTCAGAGCCAAATTCAGCCCAGAGCCGAAGTAGAAGGAATATGGACAACTGAGAACATCATCATCTAGAAATGCCATCTCTGTTTGACTGTGCTAGAAACTGTTTACTGTACAGCTTTCTCAATTGCATTTGTGCTTTTGTCCTGTACCAAAGAGACGCTGATTGCCAAAGTCCCACTTCAGGCTTAATCCCAATTTGGCAGACATTTAGATCCCAGACTGAGGTCCCTCCACAGATCAGCTCTGAAGCACCCCCACACCTTCTCCTGTCAGCCCAACAGCTCACACATCAGTAGGTTCAGATTTTTCCTGAGGTCAGTGGAGCTAAGGCCATGTTTTGTCCAAGAGTGGTCCTGGTTTCTCCAAAACTCACAAATTTTACTTTGCTTGATTGGTTGTTTCATTAGGGATTTTGGGGGGTTTTTTTGGTTTGTTTTTTATTTTTTTAAACCAGCTTATGCACTGAAATCCAAGACTTGTGTGACCTGCATTCTTTATTTACCTGAAGTGGTTCAAAATCATGTCAGCTATCAATGAAGGTGTTGTGTTGAAGCTGTGCCTCTGTGCTGTGGCCAGACTCTGACTCTGCTCTAGCCAGGGTTGTCCTAGGACACTTGATGAGAAAGGGGGAAATCCTGAGCACCAGCCACAGCAGCCAGTATCTATCTACTGGAATACACAAGCTGTGTCTGGTGCAAGGACCGGACTCAGCTTTTCATGCCTGCCACCATACTACAGAGTGTTTCATTCCTCCTAACCTTATTCTCCTTTCAGCTGATTATTAAAGTACACACAAGCTCTTCTCCAGAGAGCAAGCTGAGAACATCCCCACACAAAAGAACCTCCTAACTGTGGACATGGCACTTCTGGAAAGTTTTAACTTGCTACCAGCTCAACATAGGCTCAGCTGTGTTTGTAGGCAAAGGCTTTGGTCGTGGCCCACATTTGCAGTTGCAACAGGCCCCAGGAGATTTCTGTTATTTCAACACATTATCATGGCAAATGACAATTATGCCAGTTAGCTGAGGTTCAGGCTTGTGGTCTGAGATGCAAAGTGTACATGGCCATGTCTGGACTGATTATGCTAAGTTTCAAGAAAATTGTAATTCAAGTATCATTGTTAATCAAACTTTCCCTTTAAAAACATCAAAACACAAGAACTCAATGGTATTACCAACACAGCTTGACAATACAGTGTTTTATTGATTATCTGCTGGACTGACAGATGCAAAAAAAAAAAAAAATCATTAGGCTGTCTGCTAGATAATTCAATCCTGTTTGAGGTTTTTTTTCCCTAGTGAGGGTATAAACACTGGATGTGTAATGGCCAGTTATAAACCCCATTGTTAAAATTATTCATAGTCTCATGTTTCATATTTGCTTTATTTTATTTAAAGAAAACAATATAAATAACAATTAAGTTACTAATAAATTTCAGTTCGAAAGACGCTGAAATTAATATTCGTAGAATTTTTCTGTTCTGTAAGGCCTTTTTACTAAGCAATTAGAAAGTCTGAAACCACTGATTTACATATATTCTTTTCATCAAACATACATTTAGAAAATGTTTGCATCATTCTTATACATTTATTTATTTTATGAAATCTGGAAGAGGAATTTATCTGATCTTGCAGTTTATTCTTTACTTTAGTCTATAATATGAAATTACATTCATCTTCTTTGGTAATTTGCCTAAAAGAAAGCAAACCGAACTTTCAGGAAATAATTGGACAGCTCTTTGAGAGGACTAAAGTAAAAAGAGATGGAGATGCAGCTTAAGGCACCATAATTAGTTGCTGGTATGAAATTAATTAACATTGGCTGGCATGGGCAACTACTGACGTTATTGTGGTGTCACGTTACATGATAAGTACAGAAGACAAATTTCTAGAAGAAGATTTTTCTGGACCTGATCCTACCAACTAGAAAAAAAGGAAGAACACAACACAATGTATCTATTGTCTGATTTATAAATGTTTCTATCTTGGATGATATCTGCTTTTTTTTCTTACTGTTTTTCTGAGGCTATAAAATCTGTTAAAAACAAACCAAATGTACTCCGTAGTCATGTTTCTGTTTGCACTATACACTCCTATGCACATCTAATACCACTAGTGCAATTAAATTAAATTAAATTAAAATTTTACTTGCTGCTCAAATTAGCAATCGCTGGATGTGATTTCAGTTTTGGAGGACTGTGGTCTTGATTTGAAATAAAGTTGTAAAATCCAGTCTCTGGTTTTCTCAGTATATGCTGTTTTCCCATATTTCAGCCATCTTTCCAAGAGAGTTTCCCAAATTAAGCAGAAATAAATATTACTATAATGTACACTGTGCTAATTACTAGAATTGAAGCTACTGTCATTGCAAAAACTTGATCTGTTTAATAGATTAATGTCATCTTTTTTCCATGTCTCACTCTTTTGTGATATTTGTGATAATCTTTCACATGACACTTTCCCTCCTTGTTCATACACTAACCTTTCAGAAATCCAGACTCAACGGTGAAAGGAAAAGAACAAGAAAGCTGACCTGATGGAAGAAATCTGTTAATCACAGAAGCACACCTTTTTCTGTTTTACTGATTCAAAACAGTTCTTAAATCCATCCAGATGTCACAGTTTCAGAGGAGCACTAAAGTAGAAAACACTCCAGAGTATTTTCAGTCCACGAGTGATTAAATGTAAAGGAGGTGGAGTCTTTATCAGCAGAATTAGTGTGTTTTTTTTAAACATGAACAGGTCAAACTCTGAACCATATCAAGCTGTGCTTGTGTATTCCTGTTTTTCCTTAAGTAGCTGCACTGTGATTATAAATTCATTCTAATTATGCTTTCTCTGCTTGGTAGCATGCCAAAAGGTCTCTTCTTCATCTACTCTGCAATGTTCCTGCTTCCTTCTGTTCTGCCTCAGCAGCTTCAGAACCTGCCATCTAGGTACACACACAACAGCAGATGCATATAACTACACTCTGCACAGAAAAAACTTCTGTCTCCAAGGCAAAAATAGAACAGATTGATGGGATCAGTATTAAACTGGTTCCCTCTAATGAGTTAAAGACTCCCATCTGTTCCATATACTAATGTGGTTGAAGTCTGCAAGGAGAAAAAAAGATCAATACAAATTTATGGGCTCTTCATAAGCATTAAATTAACGGCAGAAAAATGCAGGGTTGTGTGATAGGGATGCTCATGATCCTCCACTGAGGCTTATAAACTTAACTGAGCACAAAATTATGTAATTATGGTGTTAAATACGACTTCTAGGGTAAAGTATCTAGGGGATAAATAAAAAAGATGCTTGCTACAGCTTTGACAATTAAAAAAGCCTTTTCAAAAGGAAGTCTGCACCATCAGTCTGTTTAGTATCACCTACCCCCTCACTCTCTCCCTTTCTGCTTTTCCAGTTACTCATTTTAATCCTCAGCATTTCCAAATCCCCCATTTAATTCCCTGCCCCTGTGTGTTTCCCCAGATCTTTACCTCATCAAGGTACAATTTTTTGGTACACAGAGTCAGAGGTTTGTTACTTTTCCCCTTTGGACTTCTGACCTCTTTCAAAGATGCTTTTCAAGTCCTAATGATTTACCGTGTCCTCCAGCTGTTAAGTCAGACAGTTCCTTCCAAACTGCAAAGTACAAATGGTACATATCGAGTCTATTGGCATGTAAAGCAACATATTAAATAGACAAACTAAAAAAAGGCTCCAGATCTTCCTGAAGTTAATCAAAAGATAGACAAGCAGTACTGCTGAACCAGATCTCCCCAAAATTCAAGTCCTCAATCTTTGCTGTTTCATTCAAGACTTAAGAGCTGCCTACCAAGTCTGGTGGTTCTCCTAGGCACAGCCACAGAGCCTCTTTCTCTTCACCCAGTGGATCTTGCAGAGGGTTTCTTGTGAAGTGACCTGTTTCCTATAGGTGAAGAGTCAGCGATGCCATGACCTAGACTAATCTTTTAATCAGAGCTTCTCCTAGGAGATAGGATACATAGGTGCAAGCTTCCCTGGCTTGAAGGGAAAGTGCTCAAAATGAAGGAATCCTCCTAACTGTTAGAAAATGCTTCAATCACTGGAAATTTAATTAAAAAGAAACACCAGACTTCTTGTATGTTATAAAAAGGGGAAAAAATGTAGTCAAGGCTACATTTTTAAAAATGTCTGGGAGAACATGCTGAGTTTAATAAAAAGGCTTATGAAATCAAGCCCTTTGGAGGAGTATAGGCAGAAAAAGACCCTTTTCCATTTCCCCAATGATCACCTGTGAAGTCACTTTCCTGCTGAGCCCAGGCAGTAATATAGATGTGAAGAATTGTCAGTCAGCACAGCAGCCATGGCAAATCATTAGGTTTCTACATCTAAATGCCTTCTCAATATCCCTCTAGTAAGCAGAAGAAAAGGTTGCTGCAATAGTCTTTCTTGGTAATGAGTCAGAAGTATTTTTATGAACATTGCTTCAAGTACTGTTCCTAGATGTAAGGGGCATAAATAGAATTTTAAATGTTAATACTATTATTGGAATGTTTTCAGGAGTCTGTATTTTCTTTGTTTTTACAGAACTACATAATTCTCAAAACAAAGGACTACTTTCCATGTGCAGTCACAGCAACAAACGTGGATAAAAACATTGCTTCTTGGAGATCATGTAAGCTTAGAGAGGGGCTTTACTTTCTGTTTCCTTAGTAAGATGGTGATAAACAGGGCTAGCCTTCATTGTAGTCTAGTTAACTTTGATACTGAAGAATAACATACAGATTAAAATCAACACTGAAAGTAAGCATCAACTGTGCATCTACAACTTAGAAGTTAAGGAAGGCAGTTTCTCTAAATTAGCAAAAAATCAGTGCTTAGTTGTCATTTTTTGCAGTTTGGTCAATTTTTAAGGTTGGTTCTGCCTACAGAGGTAGCAGAATGGCTACCACTTGATTTTTAACAGCACCTCTTTTAGGTTTGGGTCTTTTCAACTGAATCAATTTCTTTTCTCCTTGTCTGCTTTGCAAGAAACTACTAGGCACCTTTATCTGTTCTTCCGGGTTTTCATATTCCAGAGGAAAAAAATTATACGTACAGCCCCAGTGAGATCTCTGCTAACAATCTGCATTACCTGCAAAGAAGTTAGAGTAGGAATTCAGAGAGGGTGGAATAAGTAAAAGAAAACCTATAAGCTCATCAGAAAAACACTTCTGAAAAGCCTCAGCATTCTAGAAGCCTTTCATCCTTCCAGGTGCTTGACATGGGTGAGGTTCAGTCTGGCTAAGAATCACCATGACTTGTATGAGAAGAACTTTATCAACATTTTCCAGGTGCCCACTAATACCATTCAATCCATCGTTATAAGCAGTCTAATTTTTTTTCTGCTGCTAAAATACAATGAGTGAGTGAATGAGTCCTGGTGAGCAGAGACAGAGGGAAGAGTGGAAAGTTTCCACATGCTGTTTTGAGCCATTACATGTGCCAGTATTTCCACTACGAGTAATGACTCAGAGCCAAAGGAGATAACTGCAAAACATATCATCAAAATCAAATTACAAGGTGAACATAATTTGTTTCTGGGTATGGACATAATTTCTACATTCTAGTTTACTGGGAAGCTCTTTGAATCAAGACATTCAGACTGTATTGAGATGTATTTACAACCTTGAATAAGTTCTGGTGGTTAGATATCTCTGATCAAGTTCAGAATAGTTTGTTCATCTGTTTAATTAACTCTATAAAACTTTGGGTAGTATTGCAACACTTGCATATCAGTTGTGACCAAGCTGTTCCCATAGCTAAGACCCCAGGTCCCTGTCGCTGTTCAGATCTTCTCAGCCAGGCCGAGATCTGAGCTAAGATTGTGAGTCAGGTTAGCAGGCTGCACACCAACCCAACAGAGAAGCTTTGAGTGCTGCATCCAAGCAGGATATTCCTGAAAGCACCACAACTCGTTCCAACCTGATTTAAAGGTCTTCCTCCTTCCAGACTGTTTCATATGCATGCATCTTCCTCCAGGACTTGCTGAGGTTTAGGAGTGTTCCAACTCCTTTTGTTAGGTCTTGTCTCCCCATTACAGTTACTGAATAATAAGAGTTATGAGGTGCTAAACAAGCTGGTTTGCATACAAGTCCACAATGCTGCACAGACTAGCCCAGGTCTTCGCTGTCTGGTTCTCTTGTGCCTCCACCTGTGCTTCCTCCCCATTCTCCCTCACCAGAGATGGACCATGCCTTCTGCACAGTCTTTTCACTACAGTTTGCTTCTTTTCCCCTTCCCAGCCTCGAGTGGCAGCAATCTTCCTTTTCCTCATGAAGCCATCAGAGCAGAGGTGGTGAACAAGCAGGGAATGAGAATGTATGGGTGGGTGAAGAGGACAGCTAATGCAGATACAGCAGTTCCCGTGCTTCAGGGAAGGTGGACACACTCCTGCTGACATTCTGCTCCCCCATGGTGTGAAGCTTCTGTCATGTAATGGCTATGGCCCCTCTTGTCATACAAATGAGATAGAGGAGTGACAGAGACCCAGAAAAGGGGAGAGGTTTATGTCCCAAGTTACATATCTAAAAATGTGCAGATTCCTGGATTAAAAGGTCCAATAATATTGAAATATTAACCAGTGTGCAATAATACCATTCTCAGCACAGTCAGTGGTGCTGACAGTGTCCCTTTTCACTGAAACAGGACATCTCTAAACGTCTCACCAATCCTTGATTCAGAAAGAAGCATTGATTTTTAGTCTAAACCCTGGAACCAAAACTTCACCTATTGTACTCCATATTATCCTTGAGCTCTGGCTGAATCCAAATCAAACATTTCAGAAATATGTCCAGCCAGGTTTCTCAAAATTATAGCAGTGGGAATACACCACATCTACCTTGAATTGCTCCAGGAAATAAGTATATTCACTGTTTAAAATATCTGCAACTTGTTTATAATTTTTATTTACCTAGCAAAGATCCCAGTGTAGTAATGCACCTCCCTCACTTGGGAAGATGTTACTATATAAGGAAAAAGCTTCAGTTTACTCCTTGACTTATTAGGAAATTCATCTGGAAGGTTCTGTACACGTCCCTCTGTAATTGGCTGAGTGCCAAGAGAGAAACACCTGTTGGACCTTTCCTCTGTTTGTCAAACCCTTTAAGGTTTCCTATTGGAAGTTTTCAGATTGAACCATTCTCAAACATTGAGTAGAAAAAGGGACAGAACAATAGAACCAATGGCATTTTCTAGGTGTTGTAGCAGGTGTAAGATCTGCTTACACTGTGCACAGTTTATATATTTTGTTTCTGTATTATTTTCCTTCATTCATTAAACCCTTTTGATTTACAAGACACTCTAGACCATGCTGTGCCTCGCTAATTATTTATAGCCACAAATCTGAACAGGCTGGACCCTGCAGATCCTATGGTAAGAACCACCACATCCCAGTCCTGAGTTTTCTGTTGCATTAAAAAGCTGTTGTTTTTCTGAAGCTTTTCCTACATGTAGATATCTGTAGTCAATGAGGAAATCACAACTGCAACTTGAATAATTTAGGGTAATTTGCTCAGGTTTATGCCTGTTCTCCAGACTACAGCTTAGACTCTTTCAAAACCTTTCCAGCTTTTCAGAATAATTCTCAAAATTAGGACCTCAGAGCTGAAGGATTCCAGTGACGGCCTTGCCATGACACAGACACCCTGCCTTTCCTCCTACCTGTGCCTTTGCTGATACCTCCCAAGGTCACATGAGCTCTTTGGCTAACTGCCTCAATGGAAATGCCTATCCTGCTAATTGTACCTTCCTCTTATGACCTTTTCAGTGTCAGCATAACAGTGTCCTATCTCAAAAGCAGGATCTACATTCTTTGTTTTGAAATCCAGTCTTCACTTGTCTTCAAAGACCCACAACTCAGATAAACCCACTTACAGAATAATCCAACTCATTCCATATGCCTAGCTTGTCCCTCTCTCTGTTTACTTACTCAGTAGCTTGAGGTCACCTGCAAATTTTGTAAACGATAATTTTCTATTTTCTCCCAGATGATTGATATAAGTATCAATAAAGGTATTAAGAATGCCTTTAATTTACTCACAAGGTACATGTTTGATAAGAAAAAGCACATTTACAGGGAAGATTAGTAGAAAAAAAGACTGACATCTTCCTGTAATCTAAACCAGTGTATTGATATTCAGTGCACAAGAGGGAGGACCAATACAGAATAAGCACACCCTTTTGCTTTTACTCAGTACAGATAATCCAATTCAGATACTTCAGACAACCAAACATTTTAAATTGCCAGGCCCTCCAGCAATCATGCATAACTCCTCTACCGCAGTTCCTCATTCAGATATGAGGAACTTTTTATCTTTATAAGCTACATATCCTTACTCTTTATTTGAGAGAATCTAGTTTCAAAGCAGCAATTCAACTCCATCTTCTTTAAACACAATGGAAACTTTCCAGATAGTGCATTAGACGCAGGATGAGATTAATGAGATCCTTACTCTTTATTGTACTTTTTCAAATGTGTATTTATAAATTGTGTACTAAATTTCAAAGTCGATTGTTTAAGCAGGACCATTTTGATACCTCTGGTCCCAAACAGAGGTCCTGAGATTTTCACAAGCTTAACGCAGGAAAAATAGACAGGAAAATTTAGAGGCAGTTAATCTTTCTTTGTCATTTTTACTGTGTGTTCAGCTAATACACAGAAAGCTTGAAAAGCATTTCATTAGATCAAACAGATCAGCTCTGAATGCAAGAATTGTTACCATCAACACCCAGACTCACAGCTAACCATGGTGACCATTGGCAGCCCAAAAGTGATTAGCCCAAAAGTGATCAGCCTTTGAAAAAATCATCTTTCAGTCTTCCACCCTCCACCTTTGTCCATGGTGCAAGCCAGCCTCTGTGAGGTTATCCTGAAAGTAAAACAAAAACATGGTAATTATTCAGGCATGCTGATGCAGAAAGACATGGTTCTTCCCTGAAAGGAGAAATCAGACTCCAATCTTATAAAATAAGCAAGCTGCTTCTCTTATGGGCTTGCAAAAAGAGAAACAAGGGGATCAAAAGAAACCTCAGCAGATGTTCAGTGCCACTAAGGGATAATTCATGAGACCCAAGGAGTATATTCTGCTAGGAGAATACACTCTGCACTACACAGCAGAATCAGAGTACCCTACTATTCACGTGGAAAGAAATCAGCTGATCCATCAAAAGTCAGTATGGTTATGTATTTTATTCCCCTGCCCTGAGCTGAAAGGATTCAAAGCACTTTCTTTCCCTCATCCAAATTTTGCATCAATTTTCACAAATGACCTGGGGAAAAGTTACAAAAATGTTTTAATTAAATAAAATAGTGAAATGTATCCCTGCAGTGAGTGGCAGGGAAGTTAGAATGAAGACAGAACACAAAAATTACTAGAATACTGGAAAACAGAAGGAAACAATTATTATTAAGTGGTGAAAAAATTCCCAGTAGCACACATAATAATGAAACCATTTACAGATTACTAAGAAAACATTCCCTGACCATAATTGAGGGTATCTAACATTTTGTAGGTGCAAAATTTGGAATATCTGCAGCAAAACCTTAAGGGGGAGAATTCAATCTCTTTCAAGTTAAATATAGTCTCAAAGTACCACCTGTTCCTGTTATAAGCTGCTGGGAAAGCCAAACACACATTGCAAGCTTTCTCTTTTCCAAGAGAATGTTTCATTCATGGTTAGTAGCTCTCTATTTTGAAATTTTCTATTTAAAGTAAATAATTAATTTACATTGTCTTATATTTCTGCTTTCCTGGCATTTATTGTAGATTCGTATTTGAAGTGGAAAAGTGGGGGATGGGTTTGTATTTTTTTTAAGCTTGTTACTTTACACAAGCTTCTCTCTGTGATACGTGATAGCTCTGGTCTTCAGTAGACTTATTTTGCCATCACACCTGTGCCCAGAAGTGCTAGAAAGCCACCATGTTGTTTGTGAGAAAGATGGTTAAATATTCTCATGGCCCTACAGACCAGGAGAGATCATTTCTCATCTGGAGTACAGCTGAGTTGCTAGGATCACCAGCTGTTCTAAACATAAAGCAGGTAGCTTCACCCTTGGCACACATTGCTCCATTTCTCCTAGAGATAATTTTTTTTTTTTTTACAAATCAGAGTGGGAATTGTGGGAACTCCATTTGTATATCAAGCATAGGATTCAGTCAGCCAACCTCATCTCCCTTGCTCAACTCTGAGAAATCACCAGTGATTAAGAAACATTTTTGCACAAAGACGTGGGAGCAGCTGTTTACAATCTCACTCTGAAGCAGCTCAGTTTCTAGCCTGAGTTTCTTTCTCAATGGTATTACAGAAATTTCAAGTGCCAGAGGTTTGAACCAGGACAGAAAAAACATTCATTAAGTAATTTTTCCATTTATTCATTTGTCATAAGTGAGAATAACAGTAACCCATTTGCTGCATTTTGTATAGCTGAGATACTCTTCTCTCAACTCCACTACAAACAATTTGAAAGCAAGTTAAAGCAAGTTAAAGAAAGAAATGCATACTAACAGAGAAATGCTTTAATGAGAGATTGTTAAACAAAACAGAATGCCAGATGATCCAGGTCTTGTTCATCTGTAAGGTCTGCAGTTATGCCATTAGCTTTACCTCACTACAATTTGTTCAGAGCAATGGGGAGTTTAATGTAAAAAATCAATGGTTCAATCTTGCCCTATAAACATCAGGTAGCATAGCTGTCTACAGCATTCTGGCAGATTTGGGACAAGATGGATGATTCTTTCTCTGAAATTTGCTCTCTGAAAGCAGAAAAATGACCAGAGGGTAGCATATTAAAAACAGCACAGACTAAAAAANAGATGTAAAAAAAAAAAAAAAAAAAAAAAAAAAAAACCAACAAAACAAAAAATAAAAACACCTGTCTAAAACAATTAGAAAACTCAAGTAATTTGTTTACCTTTTCCTAATGCAAACCAATAGCCACTCCCCAGTGTAATTTGTATTGTCCAAGCTCAAAGAATTATCAAGTAAAGCAGTAACAAACACAACCTCCACAACAGAGATCAGGTGCCTTATAATAACATACCACCAAGGCAGCTCTCTGCAAGCAAATATCAACACTCTGGCTTCCAAGGCAAGGGAGGCAACCCTGACTCCTCCTAAGGAACTGGGGCAGATCATCATAGGAGCAGGTTTAGACTGCTGGGTAGAAAGAGAGACTATGGCATTGATTAGAGTGTTTAAGCACTATCACTCCACTCACTGAGGTGGAAACCCCTGGAGAAGCCACAGACTTCAGGGGCACTGGGAGAGCTCTGTCACAGGTTCCCTGTGTGACATCCCTCAATACTACTAACAAGGCACAGGAAGTGTTAGGTCTCAGTTAAACTCACATGTAGGTGGAAAAGAGGGTGTTGACCCAGCTGTAGCCATAGTCAAGCAGACGAAGTGTTCAGTACTGTGACTGACTTATCATATCTTCTCTAAGAGATACCTTTTTTAAACTGTGAGCCTTCCCTCGAAGCATAAAGATGATAGGTGGTCCTCTGCCTGTTACTCCCTCATTGTCTAAGATGTGCTACAAAATTACTTCAGATTGATTTATGCACAGGTAATGGATTACAACTCTGTAGCCACTTTTCCCCTTCTATTTGATGGCTAAACATTTCACACAGTATGTTTCCAATCTAATCAAAAAAAGTTAGTTGCTCAAACTTTATAGAACATTAGTACATAATTTAGATGCAAACTGCAGATTTATTCATAAATGGCAGGCACAAGGGCACCTTTCTTCAGGCTGTACTAAACTACAAGGTATGACTCATGATTAAGTCCGGCTCAGAGACATAAGAGAAATGCTTAAATGCCTTATCTTGTGTTCAGAAACGTGCTACAGTCATGGTGTGCAGTGCACCAGCAAGGTCGTATACTTTGTAGCCAAATAAGAGTATTGCAGAGTGCCTGAAACAGCATCTGTACCCTCTTTTCACTCTGGGAAATCAAAAGGGAGTCTTCCAATATAACATTGCCCTCCAGGCTACTGTATGCAGAGGTAAATCCAAAATAATGAACATCTTTTAATTTGGCCATTAAATACTTATAAAGATATTGCCAAAATCTGTTGTGTCTCAAAACTATATGTGGCTTAGATGATCATGGGAATTCTGTGTAGGGGATGAATAAGTAAGAAGTAGAAATTTGACCCTTTATGGAGTAAAATAGTGTAGTAGAGATGAGTCAGTCTCTAAGGAACTGATACAATTCTGCATTCAAGGTCACCATAATGAAATTACTGTGTACATTTGAAGTAATCAGAAGGCCACTCCAATATTCATTTGGCACAAGACACTCTCTTTATCAAAAGAATCAAAGTTTGAGAGCCAGAAATAGACTTCTCACATTTCTGTGCAACTTTAGTTTAATACCCTAAATTGCTCATGATTCTCCTACAATGCAATGTAATCAAATAAATCAAGCTTATCCTCTAACGTAATTTATAAAAAAAGTTCCATAACAACTCCTGCACTACAGGAGTATCCAAGTACATGGAGTATCTTCTGAACCTGCAGGTGACTTTGAGTCACTGTCTTGATGTCAAAAATGGAAAAAGGAAATTCATACTGACTTGTAAATTAGAGAAGAAACAGTACAAAAAGCATAATGTCAGTGTATTTATGGAAGCTTTTTACCAAACAATGTCAATATACACATAAGTATATAGGGGCAGAAAATACATATGTAGCTGAGAATTTTTTTACAAAGAGACAATTCAGTACTAAGTAACTTAAACTTTATTATTATTATTATTTCTCATGGTGCAAACATAAGAATTGTCATACCACTGTCACTGGTGGAGTGAGAAGCAGAAAAGGCCTTGGCACCATGAAACCCTCTTCAGTCATAGCTAAAATATCCTTTTTGTTTTCAACACTGCTTCCAGAAGAAATCCAAAATACAGCCCCTTCATAGCTACTAGGAAGAAAATTAACTCTGGCCCAAGGAAAACCAACACACATACGCAGTTTGAAAAGTAGTCTTCTCTAGAGATTTTTGTTTCTTTCCATTTACAGGAGTAAGAGCTTCCTTGGGTAGTGAAGAGATACAGAAAAAAATGTACATCTAAAATGAGTACACCAGCTGGTAAGCCTGGAGGTGTCCTGCACACATCAACTAACATAGCAGGGGCAGTCACCACAAAAGTGCCTTCATTGTGAAGGCTACTACTGAAAAGACAAATTCCCTTTTCAAGGAAATAAAAATTTAGTAATGTTTGACTTCTAGTTTAGGTAGGAATTCTGTGTGCAGATGTGGAAAGAATAAGATTACTGTTACTTTAAAAAGCCATAATTTTTACTAAAGACTAGTTAGTTTTAAGGTGCGTTTAAGCCTCAATTTAGCATTGCTTATCGAGTTGTTCCCCAGAATATATTTATATAAAGAAGGAGGGGGGAGGGGTGGGTGTAATGCATTAATGCTGCTTTGACTTTCCATGTTGGCACTTTATTTCAGCAAAATGACACTTCATTCTAGTGATGTCTTTTTGTAAGGATGGCAATAAAACAAACAAACAATTTGGTGTTGGATTTCAGGCACAAATGTGTATTATGTCTCAAATATACCCCTGTGACTTTCTTGTCTGGAGAAGAAATGTCCTGTGGGGAACCTAACAGCAATTTTCCAATAGTTAAGAGAAGAGACAGAGCCAGGTTCTTTAATGAGGGAATGTGGGACAACTGACAGTAGTCTCTAACTGAAACAGAGGAAGATTCAACTGGTTATAAGGAAAAAAAAAAATACAATGGCATTTCTGCTTTCAGTCACTACACAGAATACCATGTTTGAATCCCCTAATGATAAAGAGGTCTTGAAATTCCCACGAGTGGAGTTGTTTTCTGGCTCACCAGTACCTGAAAAACCACATATTCCCTTTCTCCATCAGTGGAGTTTCTCCTAGGAAAGTTCAAAATGCATCACAAGAATTTATTATAATATTTATTAATGGGTTGTGCCCCTTTTTTCTACAAAGAAGGAGAAAATTACTGTTTCCACAATAAAATTATTCTTCCTTGAAAGGGAAAATCCCATATAAAATAAAGTCTGCTATGTAATCCAGATAACTTGATGATAAAAATGCTTTCACTCTGTGAGTAAATGTCTAAAGGAGAGCAGCAGACTTTCTGCTGTTTTTATTGATTTTGGGCTTTGCTGTGCTCTGTCTAGTTTGTACACGGGGTCAGTTTTTCACTTTATCTTTTCTCTGTGCTAATCTAGTGGAAGACATTGTACAAATTAGAATTGAGATCCTTAAGATTAAGATTCATAGTTATGGGCTTTGTCAGTGTCTTTAAGAAACTTAATAAAGCAGTGTATCTGTCAGATTGATGGACATTGTTTATATAAGTTCAGCTTTTGAAGATACACCAGACTAATTTCTCCAAGTGAAGACCACATGCTGCACAGAGGAAGGAAAGAAATTAATATTCATAAACATTTCAAGAAGGCAAAAATTTGACTGTGAGAGGACATTACAGTGAGGGAAATTTATTTTCTCTTCCATATCTTTAAAAAGTCCTCATAATTGAAAAATGTATTTCCTTTTTTTCTTTCTTTGCTTCTTTTTTTTTCTTTCCCTAATGTATCTCTTCCACTTACCTGAAAGCACACAATATTTCTTTTGTATTGCTTTACTGGCAGCAGAAAGTAAAGGAGGACAGATGGAGCACTCAGCAGTATCCCTTAGCACAGATCATAGGAAGTTCTGCTACACCAAGACTGGCCCAAAAGAAGAGTCAAGTAATAACTTGGAGGTCCAGCATTCCAATAGCAGGACTTTGACCTTTCCCATCTTCAACCCCTTTGGTAAGGAACAGTACAGAAAAAGTTGTCAAAGGTCTGTGAAAGATCCTTTATCACATGTGTAGCTGCCCCCTGCTTAACCAGGATTCTGTTTTCCTCATGACAACCATATTCATTCAGAAAATTAAACACTTACTCTAAGAAATGATCATACTAACAGTTACTATGAGCACTCAAAATAAGGATTTAAGTCAAAATGTGTGTTGAAAGCAAAATTAACCATAGCTTGTGGGCAAAGGTATTTGTGGGTAAATACATCAGTAATCATTTAACCACTCACTCATTTTAGTGTGTTCAGATGGCTGCTGCATTCAAAGCAATCAAAAGTTTTCACTAATTAGACTGATTATCCACAGGTATACAGAGCATTTTGTAAAGCCATGAAGTAAAAATAATTTTAAAAAAAAAATTTAAAAAATTTAAAAATGACCATGTGTTAGATAACTGGCTCCTTGCATTTTTGGGACCAAGTGGTGAAGTTTCCAAATATTTTATACTTGTGTATTGCTTCACACATTATTTTGAACAACCATGCCTGTGACTCTCCACCTAGGGAGTCAGAAAAGCTCATGGCTAAGAGTGTGGCAATTATCAGTCATTCAGCTTGGTGGCTCTAGTTTTCCCCTTTATAATTCAAAAATAATAATGCCACCATTTTTTTCTGAATAATTTAAAATATTTTGGGCCTTAACTACAGGCAACTAATGCTGCAAGCCATATATTGTAGCCTGGGCCCACGGAGGTCCATGGGAAAGTTCCTGTCCATTTCAGAAAGGACATCTTTTTCATTCACTGACTTGAGCAAGAGATCAGGCCCTGTTGCTAAGAGAGAATTTAACAATTATTACAATTTTTTTTTTTTTTTTTTTTTAGAATTTAACAATTATTACAATAGAATTTTACAATTATTGAAACTCTATTGATATTTACCTGAAGCACAAAACAACTTGCCACATCAGTTCTATCTCAGTAGTGTATAAGCAAAGGCTTAACACCTACAGTTGTTGGCAGAGTCTCAAGTTTCAGATGGGTCTGTAGGTGAGTGTTTGTTGGTGCAGCATATCGATCAAACATCCTAGAACAGATGTAAAAGGTAGCAGACAGTGTTTTCTTGAATTGACATATTAAAGCTGCATGCATGCAGCTGTTGCTTACACTAAACCCTCAGAAAAGATCTCTTCTAGAAAGTTTTGCCACTGTCTTAATATCTTTTTAGACTGTGGTATAATTTCAACACCAGCTTGTTGGAAAACTCTCTCAGCAATTAAAGTATCTTGCATGATCACTGAACAGGTATTATTAGATTCTTGTATATCCACTGAGGTTTCACAAAGTTCTGCCACACCACTTCATTTTAGATGACTGAAAGTACCCCGTTCTGATATTAACATGGTGTGGCATCTAGCCACTTACCATAAATGAAGATGACTTGGCCTCTGCCAGGTTAGAACAGATATAAAGAATGACACTGCTCACCATTTATCACCATGAGAAATTTTATACTTGATATAAATTATTTTGATAATGATTCATTGCATTAATTTAATAATTATTCCCTCTTCCTTTTATAAGGAGGAAACACCAGTTTTCTGGCAACAAACAGAGAAATAATAAATTCGGGCAATTATTTGAATAAGAAGAACACACTAAAATCTTGGCCAGCCATACCTAAGTCCAGATACCTACAACTGGATAAAGTCATATCCAACACCTCTGCAGAGGTACAGGTAGAATCTGCACTTCCTCCTTTACTCCATTGGCTTTTGGTAACAAATCATCATGCTTGAAAATTAGGCCTTTTGTTATGTAAGTATCATCTCAGATATAAATGACTGATTTAAGAATATGGCTATAGCATATTTCTTCTTTCAGTGGAAGACAAGATTTAAACTAAGAAATAGGTTAGAATTTGCCACAGTACATAAATGTATTTTGAGTGCCAAAGAAGATTAAAGTGGGAGCAAAAATGGTTGAACCAGTTATGGGAAGATTAATCCACTGGGAGATTTTTAAATATAAACAGCCTTCAGACTAAGAAGTCCCACTATTACCTATGCTCAGAATGTGAAAAAGATACTACAAGAATCATAGAATCCTAGAATATTTTGAGTTGGAAGGGACCCACAAGGATCACTGAGTCTAACTCCTGGTCAGCCCCAGAAGTCACACCATGTGTCTGCAAACATTGTTCAAACACTTCTTGAACTCTGTCAGCCTGTCAAAGTGTCCAAGCACCATCTGGTGAAGAAACTTTTCCTGATATCCCACATAAATGTCCCCTGATGCACCTTCATGCCTTTCCCTTGTGGCCTGCCAATGGTCACCACAGAGAAGACATCAGTGCTTCCCCTGCACTTTCCCTCACGCGGATACTGAAGACTGCAATGAGTCTCCTCCAGGCTGAACAGACCAAGCGACCTCAGCTGCTCCTCATATGGCTTCTCCTCAAGGCCCTTCACCATCTTTATCCCCCACCTTTGGACACTCTCTAACAGCTCTATGTCTTTTCTATATTGTGGCACCCAGAACTGCCCCCAGTACTGGAGGTGAGGCTGCCCCAGCTCAGAGCAGAGGGGACAGTCCCCTTCCTTGCCTGGTTTGTGATGCTGTGCCTGATGTCCCCAGTACAGGGTTGGCCCTCCTGGCTGCCAGGGCACTGCTGACTCACGTTCACTTCAACTTCATATCAACCAAGAAAGGTTGTCGTTTCTCATCACATTTTCCTAATAATTTTTGACTGAATGTAATGGTGGGGATTTAATAATGGGATGTTTAGCGTGACCCAATTCTTTTACTCAATCTTGAGATCAAGAGAGTAAAAAAAGGAAAAATGGCTAAACAAATGAAAGTACCAGCAGTTGCAGCCTTCAGTGTTCAGTGACCTCCTCCTGGCCCTGAACTTTGTCCTGATTTGTATGTGCTATTTTTTCATCTGAAATTTTGCAAAATGTTTCAGAATTAAAGTCAATTACTTTAAAAGGATCAATAATGTTGTAAGACATCTCAGAGTGCAGAGTGTGCCTGAAATAAATTCTTAACTTCTGTTTTGGAGGGAAAGATATTTGGAATATGCTTGCATGTATGTTCAAAAAATATTAAAGATGTCCCTGAATCAGATTAAGTGCTGGCTCTTTGGGTCCTAATATCTTGGCATACTGCCAGACAGCAATCTTAGTGATTGAGTCATTTTGTATGGGAAGACATTCTTCAGATAATGCCCTAGTGAGTCATGAGGTTTAATTCCATTAAAAAGAGTCATGAGGCCCACAATGTTAATTACATTTATGCTACTAAGCAGAGGAATGCTTAATGGAAAAGGATAAGAATAACTCATTTTAAGTCTCTTCCAATGGAATCAGAATAGAAGGAGCATTTCCCATACCTGGAATATGAATTTCTGCAGTCTTACAGCTCTGAGCTGCACAAGAGCTGGAATGGTCACAATACCATTAGTGAGATTAGAAATGTGGGGTGTGGGGTGGAAGATGCTAGAAGTGATGGTCTGGTGCTTTCCAGAGATTGTAACCTCTGCCTCTGTCACTCTGAATGAAATTCTCTTAGATAAGTTTGCATGACAAGATAAAACAATTTAATAATTGCTAAGTCTAGAGAAACATAGACTCAGGCACCACTTCCATTAGTCACACAGGGCAGAATCCACATTTTTCTGTGCTAATCAAAGAGTAGCCTTGTTTTCTGTGTCAGCTGGATGTAACAGAAATGGGGTTTTACTCAGATAACATAACCAAAGAAAGAATTGTATGTTACGCCATGTTAAGTAATTATTTAGAAGAGTTACCTTATATTTTCACAGCTCCAGGACCCAAAAGCCCACAAGCAGAATTCACTGGGTGTGCCCCTCCAGCACAACTTTCAGTGACAAAAGGACTACAACATTCATAGGTCTTTGAAAATGAGTGACATGGGGGACAAAGGTTCAGTTAGCATTTCCATTAGACATGAAGTGAATAGTTTAATCTCTGAACTCCTCAACTACAACATTTAATGTAATTGCTTCATGTTTCTGCAACTAATTAAAAATAGTCCTCATTAAAATCTGGTAAAGCATGCTTAATTTACTACTTCATACCTGGTCTTGACTGAAAAGTTGGTTTAATGCTTTGACATAACTAAATTGGTTGTAAGTTCCAGACTGCTGAAGCAAGCCTCCTATAACAAGATGATCTGTCTTCAAGTAATTTTTGTCTTGACAGTTGCAGACAATGATTTCATCAAATCTAGCACCAAAATGCTCTGTTTTCTTCTAAAACAAATCTTCTAATCCCAGGGGAAAAAATAGTGTGAAAAGGTACCACTTAAATCAGTGGATTTAAAAAGGCTTCAACATACAGTGTTTGTGTCAAAGCAATTAAATTCTAAAAAATCACAACAAATAATGAAAGAGATTGTTACTTTCATCACTGACGTCATCTGAAAAATCATTTTGAGTACCTTTAGTTTCTTCAAATCAGATTTAATTTCTTCATACCACTCTGGAAAGTATGCACAGATTCGTATTTTATTGTCATTCTGCCTCCTGATACCGAGAAGACAATCACACTGAGCCACATGCATCTCAGGTTGAGACTATGAACAGAGAGGGACAGGAGGAATGAGTCTTCAATTTGGTGTCCCAAAGGATATATACTCTAAAAGGATATCTCTTGAAAAAGCCATGCAGATGATTTTCCCACCTTGCCAAAGACAGCCTGCAGTAGAGCTAGGTATGGAGCCTGTTTCTCTCAGTCATTCCTGAGTTTTAATGCCATTCTTCTTATCCAGATATTGGACAACCACAATTTATTATTTGTGAAAAAATTGTGGGATGTAAACACAAAATCAAATTAAATCACAGGTTATGCTAATATCAACAGAGATGTCTGCCTTTCTTCCAGATATGAGTTATAATCCCTTCTTGCTATCTAAAAGCTTGTATCCAGTATGCTTATAGAAAGAGACCAACATAAAAGCACATAGTAATTCAAACTACTGATGTCAAGAGGTCTTTCCTTTTATTGATACTTGAAACCTTGATACTTATTTGTACAGCTGACTGAAACATAAATCTTTCCTAAGGATAGCCAAATATATCTCTTACCTCATGCAATTAATTACAGTTGTTGAAAAAACACTCATAGAAATAATTAGGAACATTTACACATAATGGTATTTCTTAAATTCTTGGACAAGATTTTTAGTTCTGTCTTTTCAGATAGACATTCTAGTGGAACAGAGAGGTCAGAAAGTCCTGCAAGAAAACAGTAGTAAATACAATCTAAAAACTGGTAAACCGTTCTTCCCACTTAAGAACAGTCCACCAATTCTACTTGTGAGCCACTGAGCTCCTAAATGGTGCCAAAATGGTGAGCTCTGTCACACTCCCCCACTATGACTTTTGCAGGACAATCAGAGCAATGACAGGAGACCTGCCACAAACACAGCCACAATGTGCTTAAAAAGCAAAGTAGAGGCAGCAGTTGAGAATTTGTGAAAGCATCCTACAAAAACACAATCCTAAAGCTGTGGTGCTATTTTGTTCTCTCCTCTGACACAGTGTTTGCTGAACAACAACTCATCCTAATGAATTCATAAGATAAATGGTCATTGGACAATCAAAGTAAAACCCAATCCTTCATGGCAATTCACAGGAAAAATGTAAAAAGAATGTGAAGGGCTTAAAGATTAATAACAATTAAAAAATTAATTAAAAGGCTTGTAAGAAAAATCTCTCAAAGCAATCTTCATTTTGGTCTGCTCCAGCAAATTCATTTTTAAAACTAGCTATTAAAATATAAACTGCCCTGTGAAATATTTTCATCGTCTCCTCATAGCCCCTTCTTGAATTTGTTCCAGCAGAGCTATTAGCGGTGATTGAAGGTGAGACAGACAAGACAAAATTCTCCAGAGAACAAGGCGAGAGACACCTTTCTGCCCTCAACCCATCAAGTATAATGAATGATAGGCACAGTGCATGACAGGGACTGAAATAGGAGACTGTGACAAAGACAGGCATCAGAATGCTTCAGAATAATTCATTCAGTTGCATTTGGCAGCAGAAGATCATAATATTTTTTGTGTAGCTACACTGTCAATGCAAAAAAATAAAACACGGAATGGTATTTGCATGCTGATTCTGCTACAGTCAGAAAGAAAGGAATACTTAATCAAATGTTTCATTTACATTCTCCCTCCTGTTTCCTGCTGCCCATATGCACATTGGGCAGTATGGGACAGACACATGATGCTGACTGGGGAGCAAGGTCTAATTCACAGTGTTTTGATTACAGCTACTTCTCCTCTCTCCTTCAAAAGATGGTCCCTGCTAGAAAAACCCACACATTTATTCATCAACTGTGTTTGGAGTCTCTAATTATCCCTTCGCTGAAAGAAGAGTTGGAAACATGGCATAACTCTTTGAGAGAGGGAAGCAAGCAGGGAGAAACTCAGAGAGAGACCCAGACCTGATTTGGAAATCAGACTTCAAGAAGATAAATTACAACCCAGCCACCAGCCCACAGTTCCTATCACATCATTGTGATTGTCTGTGCTTTACCCACTGAAATCTGGCACCCAGGACCCCAATGCCTCTCTGTCCACACAGGCTCACAGGCAGCAGCTTGTCACAGCCAGGCAGAGCTCCATTCAAGCAGCATGTAGATCAATCTGAATTCAAGAAAACGGTGTCAAATGCTTGTTAAAGGATTTCTGCACCATCCTGCCACAGGGGGTGGTGAGGGCAGACAGTATTGTGTGCTCCAAAGAATTGTGATCCAAAAATGGACCCTGAGAGTAGCGGTACTCTCCAACACCCCTGAAATAGGCCACTCTGGACAGCCAGGAGCCTGGGGAGATGGAATTATGAGAGACCAAGATCACAGCCCAAGCCCTGGGTCACATGATTCCTGTCAAACCCAGCAGGATATTTCCTATGTTCTTCAGGTTCTTCTCCACCTCTGATGGATTTGAATTAAAAAGTACACATCAAAAATATTTCATGACACCCATGGCAAAAGCAACATGAATTCCTTGCAGTCTTACTAACCAAAGCGTTCATCTAGGATATGGGAAAATAAATATGATCATGTATTCAACGGGATAAATAGATTCAAACTTTCCTTCCCTGCTCCGTGCTTATCACTAACATAGAAGCCATTTCAGAAGACAGAAAATTTTACCACTTCTCCTTTGGAAAAAAACAGCATAGAGAAAAGAAGCAAGCATTATGCTAAACAGAGCACTCACCCTCCTCTGAGGCTTGTTTAGGCACATCTTGATTTTGTAACAGACAGTCTTTATACAAGAGGTCCAAAATGTTTTTATGGTAGGGACTAGTACAGCCAATGAGCTATGCAAGGACTGTCCTTAAAGAGGGAGGATGTGGTTTAGAATTCCCATCAGATACGAGAGGGGACTGAAATTCTGTCTATCACATCACAGATGACTGCACTGAACACTGAGCTTATTGCTAGGGAGGAGGAAACATGCTTCCTCTGGTGGCAGTATACAGCCATGATCCTCGACTGTATTCAGAATAAAAATGAGCACAGCACTTACTTTCATGAGTTCTGTTCAAAGAGTCCCCAGTGCAGAAAGGCACTTTTCTGAGGCAGAGGACAGACTGGCTCAGCAGGCTGCTTGCCAAGCTCCTTGGTGTGGAGTTATTCAGAGAGGTGGCCACTGTTCAAACTGAGGGCCAATGACCATTTTAGGAGCTCAGCACCCAATGCTCCCCTAGGACAACCTTCCCAGTCCAAGCTGTGACCCCCTGATGGTGACATCTAACAATAAATCCTTCCTTCGGCATGCTAACACACTGACAGGGGCAATCTGCAACCCCCTTCCTTTGATCTAAGCAGAAAGATAAATGATGATTGATCACAACAGCTAATTTATGAGCTTTTAATACATTTTTGGTTCTGTCTAGCAATACAAATTGTATTTCCTACACAGTTTACTACCAAAAAGTAGTAATTAATTTAAAATAATAGAACACAATCTCCAGAATATGAAAATACAGCAAGTATGGCTTCACAATATATGGATACAAAAAGATTTGGATATTTGCTAGGCAAAAATATCACCAAATCATCAATAAATAAATATGCTTTAACAAAGCTAATTTCAATATATTACATGCTGTTATTGAAGGAAAAAAAAAAACAAAAACAGCACGCCAGTGAAATAACTTTGGCTTTCAATGCACCTACATGGGATGAAACAGAGATCTTCTAACAAGTGGACATTTATTTGTAAATGCCATTGTTTACCTGTCCATTACATTTACCAAATCTCACCACTGTCTTTCATTGGAGACACAGTATGATTGTCAATAAGAGCTGGAGCTGAATTACATCTGTGAGAATAGACTATGCCTCTTGTGTTTATTGTTTCATTTAATTGGCCAAGGAAAGCTTTTTAAATGGCACAATAAAAAAGTTGCTGCTAATGGCCATTTAGTTTGGAAATGCTCTACAGAGGCATTTCCATATCATTTCTACTTAAATATGGGGATATTGCAAGGGGTCTGACTCAGGGTCTCAGTGTGGATGGGAAAGTTCAGTATGAGCTTTCCCCACACTGAAAGCAATGAATAAGAAAATATGAGTGCTCACCCCACATTATGTGATGAGTATTTGGACTTTTCAAGGCTACTTCAACCATGAATTCCTTAGGTTCACTCACTAGTAAGGAAAAGTATTCTTCAGACTTTTTAATTACCAGAAATTTGACACTTTTATACACATTCAAAAGGGAAATTTGAAATCTCCATAGGGATCCAACTGGAGCAGCAGATCCTGTACAAGTTTGGGGCTCACTGGGAGTTTATCATTCTCACAGCAGTGGTACTCCAGCTCAGGGCCCTGGGATCTCCTTAGTCCATCATCAGTGTGGAAGACAAAGAAAGCATTAAGCACCTCTGCCTTGTCTATATCCCTGTTTGTTAGGTGACCATCCTCATTATGTAATGGGCTGATGTTATTTCTGTACTACCTTTTGCTATTAACATACATATTTACATTTTTTATATATGTGTGTGTGTTTAAATATATGAAATACAACAACTACATTTTTATGAAGTTTCACTCCTATGCCTTTCCAGCGGTTACCTTTGAATCAAATTATAGGTTTTCAGCGAACTAATAAACCAATTAGTTTTATGTCACTCTGTTCAGCATAGATTCCCTTAAACCAGGCATGAGTGCTTTACTTAAAAAAGTCATCCTGTGCCTGCTGATGAAATTCATTTGAACCCATGCATAAACTCAAAACTAGAAGAGTCCCTCCCTTGTCTGGGAACAAGTGACACAGGCTGCTTGGGCTCACAGCAGCTCCTAATTAAAAAATCAGGGTGTGTAAAACATGAATATGTGAGAATACTTGATAAATACTCTTCTGCAGCAAGTACTGCTCTTTCCGAGTAGCCAAAATCTCTCACACAGATGGTACTTCCCAGGAAACAGGTAACAAACTTTTCAGAACATGGAGGGCTATCTCCTCCTGCAAGAAGTTTTACTGATTTCAGGGGAAATATTTGCAGAGGAGGGAGCTGCCTAGAGTTAGAAAGAAAGTCATGTAATCCTGAACAAAATGGGACACAGAAGTTTCCAAGCATGCGTTTGTAACGCAGTGAAATGAGATCCAGCAGTTGCTATGACTGGCTACCCAGAGAGCTTGGCCAAGTTAGCTCACATAGAGTCAGACTAGGGGTAGAGTTCAGTTTAAGATGCAGGCACTTAAATTTAGGCATTTGCATGTAAATGTATTCATATGAGCAAGGATGTGAAGCAGGTACTCTTTGAGTAGGTGGAGACCTTGAACTTAACTCAGCAGGCGAAACACCCTGCCTGTTACAAAGCCTTGTTGTTGAGATCTCCCTGGGAGGGCTGGCAAATACAGCAGGCACAGCACCTGCCAGAGGCCCAGGCCCCTCAAGGAAGCCACCAGAGGCCAGCAGAATAACTAGGGCATCTCACCAACACTTGGACAACAGAACCATGCCCATGTGGAAAACTGCTTGCCTGTACCTAAATGTAGGTGTTTTAGTCTGGAGCTGATTAAGGCTCATTAGAATCTACCCACGGTACCTCTGCCATAGTACACTCCTGCCATCCCTTTTTCTGTGTCCATATGGGATCCAAAACATGGAAAGCAAAACTGTTCCTGTGTCCACAGGCGCTGATATCTGTGTACGACACATCTCTGCCACTATTTTAGCATTCACAGGAATGCTAACTTTGGGGAGAAGAAAAGAAAGTCTTAATTCAAGAAGCCTAATAATGACAGTCTCTTCTATGTATGCATCACGTTTTTTCCCCCCAGAAAATACATTTACAGGTATCCACAACAGGTATGCAAGCTACTCATCTCCCCATAGAACACTTCCTTTTATTTTTCAATACCTAGCATTTTAAAAGGTTTGGCCGGTCTAACAGCATTTTTACAGGCAGAAAAAAATATAAAACTTTTTAGTATACAAAACTGAAATAAGCATATAGTTTTGCATATTGATTCCTCACAGAACACTTTGAGGCTCACAGAGAGCTTGAATAATAAATTCTGATGAACGTTTTTCTCATTTCCCTCTCAGAAACTATATAGCATAAATAAAATAAATAGCAAAGCAGTCTCTTTCTACTGCATGACACACAAGCAAAAATGGATAATCTTTAAGATTTCCATAGGCAAAATTTGCTCAGAGCTGTTTGACAATCAATTTACAAATGAGAGTTTAATTTTTTACATGTCAAAGGTAACAAGTAGGACAAGGGAAACGTTTACTAAAAGTCATTATCAGTTTCCTTCATGTCCAAACAGAACCTCCTTCTTGGAAATCTGTTGAAAAAATACCCAGCTGTTCATTTAAGCTCTAAATGGAGAGACCCTGAACACAGCCTAATTGGCTTCTCCATTTACACTCAATGCATTTGCAGCTTGCTGTTGCAGCAGGGCAGAGCCAACATTCCCAGGCTCATCACACCCAAATGTCTTGTTTGTAAACCAAAATCTGAATTTTATCCATGTCTAATACTTGATTTCAAGATTATTACACCATCTAATGTCTTTTTTTCCCCTAAATTACTGCTCTGTAGCCTCAACCTTAACTGCACGCTGATATGATTTGTATGTTGTGAACTGTCAGAGGACTGAATTTTTATTGCAGATGAGATGACTGCAACAAATGTGTGACTCATCACCACATCTTTTATTGATGGGGCTGGGGGTTACACTGCAGGACATTAGCAGAGAAAGAAAGACAATTTGCAAATTAAACTCGGTGGAAAAAACAGCATATTGCAGGAGCCAGAAATTAGGTGCCTCCTAGAGGGGTTGATCTTTTACAATCATATTCTCACTGGTTTAACATTTTTCAATCTTTAGTCTGATTTCATTTCTTAGTAACAGTCAATTGTCTTTCTCTTTGTCCAGCCATGCTGTCATTACTTTACGCCTAATAAAACCACTTAAATACAAAACACACAGTGGCAGGCAATTCACTGTTCCTCTCTTCTTGAAAGCATTCTCACATAGAGTCAATCAATGAAGAAGTAAATCACTGCTCCCTAATCTCTCTTCTCCAAACACCTACCCTGATTTTCTCACCTACTTTGTTTTTCTTCCCCAGCTTTCTAAACCAAACCAACATCCAGGCACTACCTGTGGCCATATTCTCATAGAACATATACTATTTCCTTTCTGTGAAGTAGCAATAAACAAACTCAGAGCCTGATGAAGACCAAAGGTCTTTGACAAAGACCATACATTTCTCATGAAGTAACAAGATCTTTCTCAGCTCCCCATAAAGCCACTCTCCCCTAAATTTCTACAGGCCAAACAGCAATGAATTAACAGAGCCATGTAGGCCTACCATTTAAGTTGGCAACCTACAATTATCTCAGGTGAGACAGACTCCCTAAGAGAAGAAAGGGCTGCAGGTAATTATAACATATTCATGCTCCTTTCCAGTGACAAGCTGGTTCAGGAATGGTGGAATAGCTGGAAGTCAATTAGACAAGTTGTTATTCTGGCCTTAGGCTAAAAAGACTTACTCAGGAGGTGTTTTGTCAGGAGCTGTTTTAGCAGTGTGTGAGAGATGGAAAGCAAATTGGAGAGGATCAAGCATAGGACAGAATCACAAAATCAATGAGGTTAGAAAAGATCTCTGAGAACATTGACTCCAGCCTACAACCGAACACCACCATGTCAACAAGACCATGGCACTGAGTGCAACCTCCAGTCTGTCCTTAAACACCTTCAGGGACAGTGACGCCAGTGACACCACCCTGGACAGCCCATTCCAATGTCTAATGACCCTTTCTGTGAAGAACTCTTTCCTAATGTCCAACCTAAACCCCTCGTGGTGCAGCTTAAGTCTATGTCCTCTTGTCTTATTGTTGGTTGCCTGGGAGAAGAGACCAGGTTTTGATAGCTGGGAAATACAAGGGTGGCTTCTGTAAGAAGTTGTCAGAGNAACTCTTTCCTAATGTCCAACCTAAACCCCTCGTGGTGCAGCTTAAGTCTATGTCCTCTTGTCTTATTGTTGGTTGCCTGGGAGAAGAGACCAGGTTTTGATAGCTGGGAAATACAAGGGTGGCTTCTGTAAGAAGTTGTCAGAGGCTTCCCCCATGTCCAATGGAACCAATGCCAGTTGGCTCCAAGACAGACTGCTGCTGGCCAATGCCAAGCACTCAGAGACAATGGTAGCAGCCCTGGGATACCAGATTTTCAGAAAGGTGAAAGTTACAGCAAAACACCAACTTCAGACAGAGAGAGGAGTGGGTGTATGTGAGATCAGAAGCCCTGCAGACACCAAGATCAGTGAGGAAGGAAGGAAGGGGAGGAGGTGCTCCAGGAACCAGAGCAGAGATTCCCCTTCAGCCCATGATGCAGCCCAGGGTAAAGCAGCTGTGCCTCTGCAGTCCAAGGAAGTCCACCGCGGAGCAAAGATCCACCTGCAACCTCCAGAGGACCCCATGATAACTGGTGAGTGATCACTCCCTGCTCCTTATCTCGACCCACAAGCCTTTCATTGGATCTTTCCTCTGCCCTGCTGGGGCCGGGAGTGATAGAGTGGCTTTGGTGGGCACCTGGCATCCAGCCAGGGTCAAAACACCACAGGGGAAAGTAATACTAAACTTGTGGTAAATTACTTGGGACTGAAACTTATACATAATGGTAATCTCCTTAATGCTTCTGGCCATTTAAATTAGACATTACAAAATAGATTTCAATATGATGAGTAGTCTGAGACTAGATAAGGATCCATAGATCAAATAGGCAAAAAAAGCTCATGTAGAGCTCAAGGCAATTGCTAGGACTCTTTGGAGCCATCACATATGCTAACTGCTTTGGAAAGACCAGACACAACTTGACCTTATCTAGGAAGTCTTCTTTCACTTACAGAAAATGATCCCACAGGTCCCATCATGCAAGCACTTTTACCAGAATAAATTATACTACTTAAACCCAACTGCACTATCCTCAGCCTCACTCAGTGTTCACAAAGCCATGAATACTGTGTCTTGTTGCCAGACACACAGCTCTTTAAAAATTACAATATTGAATTTTGCCATTTATTTCTTGTTTGTTGATTATTTGATCTTGTTTTTCATTAGCATATTTTTGAAAAGTTTTGAATAGCTATGTGCAGTTGTCCTTTCAATTTATAGGTTGGGTCTAGATAAATTCATAAATAATTTTCCCAATATTCTAGTGTCCAGAAAAAAATCATAAACCACCTCAACTAAATAATAAACACATTGAGTATCTCCTGAGTTGCTTGTGATCCAAAGAATATATTTAAAAGGCAGAATGTGCAAACATAGGGCAGAGATACTTAAATTAAAAAAAAAAAAAAAAAAAAAAAAAAAAAAAAAAAAAAAAAAAAGAGAAGAAAGCAACATTATTTATATTTAACATTAATTATTTTGGCTATGCCTGGATGAGCACACAAACCACTCAAGGCCATCACTAGTTTTAAGCATGTGCTGACATCAACTCTCAACCTGTTCAATGCAGTGCTACAGTTGGCCTAATTTTGGGAGGAAAAAAATTTGCAGAGTACCTTTAGCAGCAGTGGACTAGTAACCAGCTCATCAAAGTAGTAGCACAATGTAGACTGTCTTCACAGACAATGAGGTACTTACTGTCCATGACTTTTGTAAAATTGAAAACAAAAGTGAAAAATGTGGCTCCGATGAGTATCTAAGGCATTTTGCTTGAAACAGCTATTCTGAGAAAGACCATCTTGTTATCACTTGAGGGTATGTATGTGGCAGATTGAACATGTGTTTCTGGAGCACACTGGGAGCTCACTGAAACTCAACCAGCCTATAAATGATATGCAACCTTCTTTTTTTTCCTAATGCTGCCCATGTATGTCTCTTTGAATGCTTTTTAAAGAACAATTATTTTAGCCTACAAAGGGGTTTTACTGCTGTTAGCTTCCACAGACACTGAACAAAGAAAGAATAAACCCATTACACTCATGTTTTTCTGCTTTTATTCTTTGATGAGCTTGGGGAGGGGAAAAAGAGAGAAAAAACTCCCACAGGCATAAAGTATTTCTAATAACCATCCTCATGTGCCTCTAACAGGAACAATTCACTCTCATTTTTAATGATAGTTACTTCTTATGTGCCCTGTTATACTCACAACTTTATAATAGATTTCAGTGCTTACCACAATGAAACCTCAAGTCCTTACCAGTTTAAAAAATCCATGTGTGCAAAAATTTAAATTATTCCACTTGCTGAATAGCATCACATTGAGCCATGGTTTATTCATCGACCACAAGCCTGGCTTTTTAAAACAATTCCCAGCTGTTTAAAACAGCAAAAAGACCTTTTACCAAAAAGACATTTACTTGATAAACTGCAGCTCAGAGGAAAGACCTTGGTTTGGATAAGTGCATCTTCATAGAAGTCCATGTAGACATTTTATCAGAAAGCTGCTGTAAACCTGTGTTTCTGATGAATCCTGTCATCAGAAACATGAAGGAAATGGCAATGCTTTCTGCCACAGAGGATGCAGCTTTTCTTACCAAACTAGAAATCTTTTCTGTAAACACACTCTGATTTTTGGTTTATGTTCTCCCCACTCACATTCATTTCATCTTGTACCTTACAGTCTCACATGGCTGTGTACACTTGGGTTACCTCTTCTTACAAATGTGTCCAAAGGCTTCTGTGGAAAAGGTATGATTGGAAAATAACTCCCTTTTGGCATCATCACTACAAGTTGTTTTATTAAATGTACTGTGGTGGGTCAAAAAAAAATATGGACTTTATACAATTTTGAAATAAAACATCAAGAAATGCAGCAGCGAGAGGGAACACCTTATCTCTACTAGGCTGAATGGTCAAGAATGGATCTCTGGTCTGAAAATGCAGCTAAACACCTAAGAAAGGTGTCTTTAGCAGTCACAGCTCCATCTGGCTTGTTTCTCAAGGCTCACTAATGGCATATTGGTATTTTGATTACTTCTGTCCTATGTGTGCAATAAATCCATAGCTTTGCAATTACCCCTGACATACTTACTCAGTTGTATAGGCAAAGACTAGAGAAGGCAAACACAAGATGTGCTTCTGATGTATCTGCACAACAAATAACTGCATCAAAGGGTAAGAAGACAGGGAAGGCAGGAAGACTTACTCTGATCCTTTGTTGTTTCTGGGTGCGTGGGCAATGTGCAAGCCACAATCCTTGGTTATAAAGTATGGGAAGAATGGACATTTAAGGATGAAAAATGATGCTATGCAAATTTTAATAGTCATGACTGAGGATGTATCTAGGACAAAAATAAATTGTGCCTAATTACTACCTGTGGAGCCATGGCAGTGACTCTAACTTAATAGCAGCCACAGATGAACAATCAAGAATAAAATTTGGCCAGAAATCAGGATGAGAACCTGTGGAGAAGTTACGTTTACCACATCACAGGCAATACACTAGGGTTAAAAACAACAACCTTCATCAATAATTCAGCCACCAGACAGATTGGCTTCTGCATCAGAAAGCTCCTGCAGGAAAAATCAAATTCTTACTCTTTATTCTGGCATTCAATAATGTTTACTGCTTTATTAGAGATGGCACTAGGAAAGTGTTTTCCCTCTCTCATCTCACACTTGGGAATATGTCTTTCATAAGGAATAAACTGGAACAGCCACCAGCTGGTTGCAGGTAACTGGTCGTTAGTGCTGACTAGGACTGACTTTGCAATAACAAGCTCCTAAAGCTCCTTCAGTTCCAACATCATTTTGCAACAATCCCTGCATCATATCCAAGAAGCTGAGAGTGTGTAGCTCTCTTGGTTATAAGGTTTAGGGGGGGTAGTTTATTTTTCATGGCACCTTGAACACTCTGCCTCAATAGACTCTACCAAACGAAGTAGCAAAGTGCTTTTGTCTGCTGAGGAAAAGCAAACTGCCATATCAGCATTTTCCAGAGTCTCAGCCAAGTACCTGGTAAATTGCTCAAAGAAACAAGAGCCATATAGCCACCAGCTGCTGGTGGACAATCCTGCATGGGGATACACAGACAGTGCATCTCATGGAGACCATATGACCCTGGCAACCTTGATTTTGGAGCACCTGCACAGGTGCTGTCATGGTTCTGGATATATTAAAGAGAACAGAATAGAGATGCCAAGTTAGCTCCATTGCAGCAAGAGTTCATTCACCTTTTTTCTTGCATTTCACCTTTTTCTTTCCCCTTATGCAGGCAGTTACACCTTGTGCCTTGTGTGTGACAAACCAAGAGTGGGGGTTTTATAAGTGATCCCAGTAAAGAGAAGCCAGTGAAACACTTATCCATCATTGATATAACTTTTTATTTAGAAGAACTCCCAGAGAGAGAGAAAAAGTCTAGGTTTCTGGTTTTGTCTTTCCACCCTTACATAAGTAACATGGAGGTGACTATATTATATCCTAAATACTCTTCCCTTATAATTCATACTGCTACTTGCATCCTGCTGCTGTTTTACCTTACCTTTCAGGGTCCAAAGAACACAAAATGTTTCCTCTCTGCTGGCTGCAAGAACTAGAAAAACTAATTCAGCTTCTCCCTTCTGAGAATTGCCAGCTAGTGGTGTATGATTCAAGGACCTTATCCTTGCAGAGAGGCAAAATCTGTGGAGATTTTCACTGAACCTGATTAGAGCCCTTCTTGGGCTACTGAAAATTATCTGTGAAGCAGCTGAGCAATACATAATGTGCAACAGTCAAGCTTCACAGAAGCAACTTCAGAGGACCAGCCATCCTCAAACAGCTTCCCTGATGCTGGTTATCCCAGATTAGGCAACTCACTGATTCAGCCTCAGGACATCATCTCTCTGTCTCTCTCCCTTGCCACCCCTGAACTTCAGGATATTGTTGCCAGGGTAACTTCTGAAGGTGTTTTTGATTCAAATTCCAATATTTGCCTGTTCAGGGTTTGTCTCTCCCTTCACTCCTCCTTCAGTAAAATTCTCTCAGCAAATTCATTTGCTAGGTATTTACCAAACACCCAAGTGAAAGGTGAGCAGACTTTTTTTCCTAAAGCAGAAGAGATATATTCAAAATAAGTTCAGCCAGCTATAAAACTTCAGCCTGCTCATCTCATGATGCATGGTGCTTTGTACCCTCAAACCATTCACGCCCACCCTTACAGCTGGTCCTAATCATGCTGGGTTATTTTCTGCTTTTCTGGGACCAGGACAGTTTAGATAAACACTGAATATTAACACAGACATGAGCATTACACATATGAAAAACCAAGCTACAAAAAGTATATGGGTTATAAAAAGGAATTTGAGCCCCAAACAGAAACAACCAAGGTCACCAGGATGCTGTTGAACAGATGTGATGTTCTACTTCATGCAAAACTTGGTGATTGCTTTAGGCAACTCTGGGTTATTTTGTAATTTTGTACATTCACAGTGATGTACAACATCAAACTTCCACAAAAGTCAGGTGGACTTAATGCTGAAGGCTTTTTCCCATTCCTTCAATGCAATATCTCAAACACTGTACACTCTTGTCATGACCACACACACATGCTATACAATATTTACTGTGGTTTTTTCCTTTATCATTTAGTGTTACTCTCATCCACATACCCTGTACTGCCAAAATAATAGACCCAGATCATCTGCACTTACATTTCCAAGCTGCATTGACTGCCTCTACTTGAGGCTGAAATATATGCCCATGATCTTCATAAACCTATCTTAAATGAAAGATCTACTCATTTCAGCAAAATTTAACCCAACCCATAATGAGATAACCAACTCTGTCAAGCAATTAACAACAATTGAATGGCCAAACTGCACCTGAAAGCTGCTTATTCTAAAGAAAACTTGTTTCTGACCTCAACTAAATTATTCACACCTGCTAACACAACTATAATTGCAGCCTAGAAACTCTGAAAGTGCTTGTTCCAGAATTAATATCTGAGGCTTATTGTCAAGCCCAAAGGCAAACACATTTATTACATTTTGCAATTGGCAAACATAGACACAAGAATTAAAATCTCCTTTGAAGAAAAACCCTTTTGAGCTTCACCTGTTTGTCTGGGAGATAAAATTTCTAAAGAGGAAGGAAGAGAAATGACAAAAAAAAGACATCGGTGTTGTGCCTGTTGCAGAACCACAATGAAGGAGCAGTTAAAAATGTATCCTGCTGTTCAATTAAGGAGCAGAAGAAAAGGAAGTGCCCATAGGTTTTAAAATGTCATGACATTCTTATTCAGGAACAAAAAAAAAAGAAGTAAGAACATGGTGCCCAGAAAGGTCTCTGTTTTCACATTCAGGCAAAATTGCAACAGACCTTACAAATTAAGGCAACTAAATATGTTATTATATTAATGATCAAAGTTTCTACCAAAGGCTGAAAAGGACTGGACGGTGGGTTTTGCCTCATCCCTTTATGATGCATAAATTCCAGCCCTGCATTAAACACATTTTTAAAAGAGCATTACATTGTGAGCCTGGTCAGTGGAGGCTGTGTCTTGACTGGTAGAGTACTCTATTCCCCAGTGGCAATGGCTTCCTTTTTATATTTAATTTCCAAGCCATCCTTTATTGCAGCATATATCTATGAAAGCACTCAGTTGTGCAAACAATAACAAAGCACAAAGGGTGCTTGTATTTTAAGCCATACATTGCAAATACAGAAAAGATGACCTCAAACTACTTACCTCAGTAGGAAATGGCAATGGACAACATTCATATTTACTTGTCTGAAATTTTGTTTTTAGGGAATAATTTGCCTGGAGTAAAAGACGGGAGGGAATTCAGTGTTTCCTGGTCTCTCGCTGGTCTTATTTTGGTTTTTTGAAGAGTGACACACAGCACAATAAGCCAGCTGTTGTATGTGCTTGGAAAACATCAGCTCAAATTCCCAGTGAAAGTTTTTAAAATAGAAATGTTGCAGGAACAAAGACTGCTCAGTGAAGACTATTTTTCTTGAGCCTTTAGAAAGTGAGAAAAAATGCCAGTTATCATTCTCCCCCGATAAAAAGGCTGTGCTTTACCCAATTCCAGTTATGCAGTCATCCTGAGCACAGCTGGTGAAGGCAATGCTCCTCCACCCCCATATCTGGCCAGCACCAACAAGACAGAACACAATTCACAAATAGCTGAGTAGGGTTGTGTCAAAGAAATAATGGACATGGTTGCCACGTTTCTCCTGTTAGGAATATAATCCCCAGAACCTTACAATCAGGGAATGTGTCCTTCCAAGAGTGTCTTGTCTTTGGGTGTCTATAAGAGAGATTTTTCACTTCATTTTGTTTTTCCTAGCAGTCAAACTGATCAAGAGAAAAATAATGCTGTTTCTTTCAAAAGCCTGCTGGCTTGCATAGCACATGGCCAGCAAGTTTCCCCTGGGGTTGCTGGTGGAAGAGAACAAAAAAGGGGGGGAAATGGGGAAACTGGGATTTCTAAGTCTTCCATCCAAGAACAGAAACAAAACCAGATAGGAGCAAGAAGAAAGAAATGGGGGCGGGGGTGGAAGGCTTCAATGGAATACAAAGAAGGCTGGGATCTGCAAAAGCAAAGAAGGTTGGATCTTACACAGGGCTAAAAGTAGGAACTGTGACACCCTGCATGCTGAGCAGAGAGCTGCCTGAACAACAGGGGCTTGATGGAGAAAGGTAGGACTGAGCTCTAGTCTGCCACCAGCAGTCTTGCTCTCTCCTGAAATGATGTACAAGGGAGGGGGCTACCCTCACCACCAAACAAATTCTCTTTCCACTTTCTTGGAACACCAAACCCTGGGAAGATTTCTTCCTGCCTTTGTAAACATGTAATGGAAATTTCAGCAAGACTGTATGATTGTGATCCTCCCAGTCTACTTTATATAATTTGTCTTAATAGATGTTGCTCCAAGTGCTGGAGAGAATAATCTGTGCAATAGGCTAGTGATTAGGCTAGTGAACCAGTCACTCAGCTCCAGTTTTTAGTCAACAGGTCAATACTACCTCAGGAGAAAAAAAAAAAAAAAAATTAAAAAGGCACTTTAAAACAGCACTTGTTTCCCAGCTGAGGAGGGCTGGGTCCAAAAGAAGCAAAAAAAGACAAGAACTCCTCATGCTGTTCTCAGACTGAAGAGAATTATCTACCCCATGGAGAGAATTCATCCCAGATGATTGTGGCAACTTGCAGAAAAATTGCAGGTTCTTCCAGCACAAGGATCCAAAAAGTTTGTGGTTTGCTATCCCCAGGGGAGCAAGAGGGAAGAGACCTATTTTCAGAGTTCTCATCTGCTTAATAACAAGAATTAACTAAGAGTTAGGTCCCTCAAATTACAGAATCCTAAGAAGGAAGCTGTCTGCTTCCTTCAGCAGTTCATATCAAAGTTGTTCCTCGTGCTGTCTCCTTCCCCTAGAGCTCAGAGGTACTGAGGACACCCACAGTTCCCCTCCCAGAAATCAGAGTAATAGCCAAAGCCAGCAGTCAAAAAGTGATCAAAAAAATGTCCCTATTTATTAACCTGAAAAGAGTGGTGTGATTTAAGCACCAAAGTTGAGAAGAGAATTCACCAAGAAAAATAGGAAACAAAAACAGAAAAGGAATTCTGTTCACCCCAAACGTGAACACCATGTCCAGTCTAATGCCAAAAGTACTCTCATTCAAGGAAGCCTGAGCTTCTAAGGACAAAGGATTTTTCTAGGAACTAAAGTATCTGAAAGTTACACCTTCCAGTCCCCGAGGGTCTTTGTAGAGGGAGCATTTCGGTCCCTGCTTCCCTTTGTGAAGTAAATCAGCAGCATATGCACATCCAAGGGCAATCTCTCAAAGCAACTCAGACGGTATCGGGAAGGGACATTTCCTATCGCTGACACCACCACCAGTCACTTGACAGAATGAAGGCTGAATTTGCTGAAAACCAAAACAGAGGCCAGAGTTATCACGAAGTGAAGCAACAGGTACAAGCAGCAGCCAGCAAATCACCATTACAGCAGTGGGTACAATTATTTTTTTCTCGCTAGCAACAAACTCTTGATTACTTTAACAAAATACAGCAAAAATCTCTCAGGAGAATGCAAACGCCTTCTCGCTCCGGTGTGACGCTGGCTGCAGACGGTTCCGTGCCGCCGCCCAGGTACCGGGCAGGAGCATCCTGCAGAAATCGCAGCCTCCTGCTCAAATTATTCAGAGCACTGCCATCTACCGGAGCCAGCTGCCGAAGGTCAGGTCCTTGTTTTTCTTGGGTTTTGTTCCCGTTTTTAATCAAGTTGGGTGTTTTGATAGACGAGACAACGGCTGATGAATGCTAAGGATTTTATAAGTACCATTTGCATTTCATTAAAATACCTCACAAATGTTTTCAAAAGGTTAAACTTCTCTGTGTGGTGCTCAGTTTCCTTAGATGTTTTGAATCTGAGGGAGACAAGGGACTTCTTTTTTTTTTTTTTTTTAATTTATACTCTCCAGCACAATAAAAGCTCAATCAGTTAAGCACTTAAGAAAATCCTCACCTTTAAGTGATTTCTCTATTGGTGGGGGAAATAATTGCAAGTCCTCAAAGTCCTGTAGAGCAAGGAGTGAGATCAGGACAAATAAGAAGGAAAAAAAAACAAAAAAACAAAAAAAACCAAAACAAACCCCTTCTAAAAGTATCTGCCTTATCTGCCAAAGAAAAAGTATCTGTCTGTTATTTACCAAAGAATCACCCAGGTATNGGAAAGGGGAAGAGTATGTGAAGTAAAACTTTCATTGTTATAAGAAGACTATATATATTGCAAAATCACTTCACTGCTTGAACTATAACAAATCAACAATGGAGCATTTAAAGTCATTAACAAGTTAGTATTGAGAAATCCAAAAATTCTTTTCTTATGTTTTAAAATGATTTATAGACTTTGCAGAACTAATAATTTGAAATTCTTTCTGGACTGTTAAATACACTAATACACCAGCATTACTTTTACACTCAAGAAACTCAGACACAGACAGTGTCTTAACCTAGAACTTAAGCTGTGCTAATCAATCATGGGTGACCAACCTGAGTTATCAACAGAGCCTGTAGCAAATACAAAAAGTTTGCCTTACCACTTTTTGGACTGTACAAAAAAGCTGCTTAGGAAATAATTTTCAAAAGAAAAATAAAGAACCTCTAGTGAAAGTTTCTTGCTTATGTTTTTAAATAAATTAATCCTTCTAACAACTTTTACTTAAATTGTGGACTTCTGTGCAACATTTTGTTAAGGGTATGAAAAGTATAGAAATATGGTCCAACAGTATTATCTTATTTATGGATTATAACTCCATCAAAGATTTATAGTGTCACATTCTTTTTTTTTTTTTCCAAAACTGCCTTTTTATAGTCTTATGTGTATTTAAAGCACATTTGTAATCAGTTCCTGATCAGTTGTGACTGTGCTCAGCACCATCACAAACCTTTCCCTAGGTCTTTCCCACTGTTCTCCAGAGAATGTGACACACATCATTAGCTGTGATCATTCTGCCTTGCAGCTTACTGCCACATCTACAGAAAGGTTTTGAGCACTCATGTGTAGTGTAATGGCCTGTGTTGGCACCCAGGGAGCCTCAGAGTGGTGGAAGCTGCTTAAATCCCCAGCGTGCAATTTTAGCCAGCACATTTGCCTAAACCCCACTAGGATGAGATTTCCTCAAGTGCCGGTGATCCCTTTAACATCTAATCCAACAGAGAGTATCAAAGCACTCTTCTAGGATATGCTTCATGCTTCAAAGGGGAACCATTGCCCTGGAAGTAAAAAACTTCTGAAAGGCTGTTTGGTTTAGGGCCTGATGAGTGGCTACAGCTGGCACAGGAAGCTGTACAAAGTGAGAGAAATAAGAAACATCTAATATCTCTCCTGGCTGCGTGCAGCCCCACAAACACCTATTCCCAGGCATGCTATAGTCAACCAAAGGTGCTTGCTGTCTGTACCAAATCCATCAGGACCTGGTGCAGCATTGCAGTTTTTGGGATTGGAACTCTTCATCTCATTATCAAGTTCCTATATCAATTCTCCCAGCATGCTATGCCATGATTCAAGAGCTTTTTAAAGACGAAAACAGGGGGGTGTAAATAAAAAAGACTGGATTCCATGATAAAATAATAAGGCATTGAAAGCAGCTCCATGGTTATGAAAGCACCTGCACTGATCTAAGAGCAGAGGAGGAGTGCAAGCAAGAGAAGACTGGCAGAAAAGCAGATAGACAGACAAGCTCTGGAGATCAGACAGACTTTCTTATTGGAACAAAAAACATCTCATTTCAATCTTGGAGGACTCCTGTGATTGCTCCTGTAGCTTGCCACCACTGTTGAGTGACAATAAGAGAGCTGGATGAATGACCAGTTGACATTGGAGGTAATAAAAAATTAGGTTTTACAGTGAGAAAAGTGAACATGCAGTGAGGTCAGTTGTCCACTATCTGAAACATTTATGAGCATTCACAGAGCACTGCTCAAAGGACATTTCTGCTGCTTGTTCCCCAAGCAAACTGCACAGGTTTGAATCATTTAGTTGCTGGAGCACAGTGCTTTTTTTTATCAAGAAAGGAAAAATCAACTCCATTTGACAAGATACCAAGAAGTAAGCTGAATTTAGAGGGAAAAAATGTGCTTATTATTACTTTCATTACATTTTGTATTTTACATGTAAATTGCATTATATTGTACTTTATCTCATTCTGAACTACAACACAGAACTGGCATCTTTGTTTGGAATGTAAGCACAATGGGAGTCCTGAGGCATCCTTCAGTCATACACCACATATACACATACATGTACACAGTCATATAAATGACTATACACATACATGCATACACCTATATTTTGAGACTAGTAAATACATATGATCGTATCTCTTCACATTATTGCATTGTCTCTGTAGCAAAAGGACAAGATTTAAATTTATTTGTAAGATTAGTTTTTGCAAGGTGCAACATGGATGCAACAGACTTTTTAACACAAGAAAAATCACACTACTGTACAGTTACACTCTCCATGCTGAGTTTAATCACATGCAGTTTTTATGTATGCCACAAATTGATAGGATTACTACTGGGAGACATCTACAGGTAGGAATCAAATGTGTTATTATCTCTTTAAAAGGAGTGAGCTTGTCACTGATGTCCTGAAGTTTTGTGCTGAAAGTAATGCCTGGTTATCTCCCTGCTAGCTCTCTGTCCCAAGGCAGAGGGCTATGATGCTAAGGATCGTTTTTAGATCCCTGGGTTCAAGAGAATCCTGAATGATCCACATTCTGATTCTAGGGACAGTCAGTCTGAACAGATCTTAGAGAGCACAGCCAAGGACCAAGGGCAAGCACTCACTTGTGCAGCCTGGCTGGTCCAGCTGTGGTATGGAGGCAGGATGGATGATGGGATCCAGGGCACATGGAGGCTTCTGGGTTACTGCAGGCCTGGCTTCCTCTGTTACTGTAATTCAGTCTCTGAGTGCAGGCTTGTATTTGCTGGGCCAGGAATCTATCTCTCTTTCTCTTTTACTTACTTCTGTACTCCCTCAGCAGATTAAAATAAGCCTACAACCAAAATACAACATAAACTTTGCAAGGAAATCTGCTTATGGATTTAATATCACATATCCAACTGTGATATATTACAGAATTCTAGTCCTTTCATCAGCTCACCACTGAGTTAACTTCTTGCAGATACCAGGGATAGTACAAGGTGGGTGCTCATGTCACTGTAGACGGAATCAGGTGAGATGGACTCCTTGGATTTAATTTAAACAGAATACTACTTCTTTCAGAACAGTCCTCATGACAGTGTTCCAACCCACTTCTGACACGTGGGAGATCTAGAGAAACACTAGAAACGTTGATAAGCTAGTGCTGTTGGCTTTTACATGCTTAAAAGGAAACAAATGGTATATAGTACATAATCCTACTGTATAACAACAAAGTTCAAGTATATATCCCTGTAAAAACACTGGTGGAAGCCTTGCCGACACCAGTTGCTTAAGTAGAGGTGATCACTTCAAATTTTGAGTGAGCATTAACATTATGACCTACTTCTGCATTTGTATCATGAAGTGCTCACACTTCTGACAAGTGTGAGAAGTCTTCTCATATGAGTGTTTCCTGACCTTGCTTTCTGAATTAGATTTGCTGCATATTAGCTCCCAGCTGACAAGTGAATCCAGTCATCTGTTCTTTCATTGGCTGTTCTGGGACAGCAGCTTCAGGTGCTAAGTCTTGAAATTGGTTCTGTGCAGTTTTGGACAAAAATTGAGGGGGTTTGTTACATTCTATATCTATAACTATGATACATAATTGCATTTCCTACATCCATTGGGATGCATCCACTGTCTTTACACACTGAGTTACACACACAGAGTCCTTCAAGCAAGTCAGATGCTAATTCAGCACATTTCCAAGATGTTTGCCCATGTCTGACAGGCATGACCCACAGGAGTTTTCCCTCCCTGTAGAGGAGCAACTGGGGGTCAGATTGGGGTATCCAATAGGATTAGACCCCCATTGCTTAGGCAGTTAAATTCACATAAACCTTATGCTATTTTGGCCCCAGATCAGCCCATTCCCACACCCCAGGAACAGCCCCTTCACAGCTTCACCACCAACCACAAAACTCCCTGGAGCAAGCAGCAGCTGCCATCTTCACACAGCTTTGCAACCCTCAGTGAATCACAAGAAATTCCTGTAAATTAATCTCAGAATTTTCCAGTTTATTAAAAGGTTTACACCAGAGACAAACTAGGAGAGCACAATGAGCAAAAAAATGTCATTCAAGTGGTGACAAACAAGCAAAAGAAGTAGCTGCAGTTATCCAGAAGTATTTGTGCTTTACAAAAATGAATACTTTTTAATAGAAAGGTGTAATCATTGGTCATGTTTGGCAGGCTATTACAATAAAAGTTTTATTAAAACTCACCAGCTATGCAAGAAACAACAACAAAAGAACACCTTCTTTGAGAAAAAAATAAGGAGCTTTATTCTCAAACTTTTGATCTTCCAACAAAATAATTACACAAACGCTTGGCTTCAATCGTAGGCTGAAGTTCCCATAATCAGTGAGATAAAACATAATGGAAGTTCAAGTGTTTTGAATCAGCTACAAACCTAATTTTCCATTGAATTCTGTTTCAGTTGTATTTCATCACAAAATAAGAAAGGCATGGGGAGGGGCATTTTAACTGTTTTTGGTATTTCTAAATAAATTTCCTGAATCAGTCAAATTGTAAAATATGGGTTTCAGAATTCCGTAAACTGAATGGCCACTAAAGGTCACAAATTTCCTGGTATGACAAAATCACAATTTAGCATGTTGGCAAAATCCAAGTCCAGTGTATGGAGAACAATTTTACCAGTATTATTTAGGTTGTATTTTTTTTATTAGTTCAGTTGAGCTGAGAGATTCTGTTTTTCCTCAATTAATTTAGAAAATCTCTGTGGCTGACTGTATAGAATGGGTGCAAAAGACATAATCCTACATAAAACCTGGAAATAAGCACAGATACATGTACAAAGCAAGCAGATAATTTCACTATTTTAATTTGCCAAATTTTTAATTTGGCATATGTCAGTATTTATCTTGCAACTACAAGCTAGTGTTACAGCAGAAAGAATAAAATGAATGATCAGCCTGAAGAAAATCAGCTTCATATAGTGGCCATTTAGCCACCAAAACCCAGGATCAATCATGGCTCATTGAATGCCATGTCAATTAAGGTATAAGTCCTAGGGTGACTTTAAGATGCTTGTATCCCCAATTGTCTGTTCTGTTTGTGCTGTATGTTGAGTTCTGTACCTTTAAACCTGGTTCTGGGAGTGAAGGGGGAGAAAGAAGCAGCGCAGTTTGTTTTGAGAAAACGGCCCTGACTCCTCTGCATTCCTGCTCCGGCGGTGTTCGTCTGAGGTACGGACAGCGGTGCGGCAGAGATCTCCTGTGCTGTTAGTTAGTTAGTTTTAGCTAGCTGAGGCAGAGAAGTATCCTGGGACTTTTTTTTCTTTCTCAGGACTGTTTAAATCTGTTCTGGACTGAAAACCCAGAGGAGCACCGAGGGCTCGCACCTGCGGCCCACTGGGCCTGGACCCCAGAGGGACTGGGAGTGAGAAAAGGCTGAGAGAACTGAACTGCACCCATGGCAAGGACTTCCTCAGCTCTGCCATCTCTCTTTGGAGCAGCGAGAGGTTTTATTGTTTCATATTATTCATTCTTTGTCCTTGTGGGTATTTTGTTTGTAAAATAAATAGTTGGGGGTTTTTTCACTTTTCTCTGAGGAAGTTTTCCCGGACCAGCTGGGGAGGAGCCATTTGGGTTTGCTTTCTGGAGGAATCCTTTTTTGAGGTTTCCTCCCAAATTTACCCTAAACTAGAACAGTATAACACAAAAACATTTAGAGGCCTTCTTACATGTGAAAACACCATACCTGAAGAAACAGTGCTGTCAGGCAGGTCACAGAGCAATTAAATGTTCAGAACATGGAAAAGTGAACAGGAACTCCAACCTCGGAGCTCCACAATCACCTGATAAAAATGATTGATATTCCACAAGTTGAACTCTGAACATCATGTGCAAAGATAGCCTCAAGAATTCAAATTTTAGACAAGAGTCTTTGCATGTTGATTGATGGCCCTGTGTCACTCTGGTTTATGGGTTATGACCATTGGAGACTTCAAAATGAACTAAGGCAAACATAACAGCATCCTTGCTCAGTGAAGCAAGGATGCAGGACTCAGAAACCAAACTGTTCTGTCAAAAAAGAAAATACTTAGCTCAAAAAATCTGTCAGACTTTCAACACTTTTGACAGCTTCCATATTCAATGCATACAAAAGAGGCTAAGATGAATGCAATCAAAGCATCCAAAATATTTCTTTGACATTAAAAACCCTAATTCGGTATAATAGCCTTAAATAATTCACACATCTCTTTTATGTAGGTCTCCCTGTCTTAGTTGCTCTTTAGAAGAAACATCTTCATTAAAGTAAACAAAAATAAACAATTCTTATACTGGATAGGATTAGAAACTCGCCTTACATACAGTACAAAAGTATTATAGTACTTTAATGACACTGATGAACAGAATATCTTAAAATACACTGAAAAATAACTGTCTTTTAGGTACACAAATATCAAGTATATTCATCTGGTATTAGGACTATCATTTCTTGTGACAGGAGGAATTTTTCTCAGCATCTAAAATGAAGTGTGTATTAATGGTCATAATTACCCAATCCCTGAAATTCAGCCACAGTTGTTATAAGGAGTTTACTTGGTAAGATATTTGCTGTTAATTTGTAATCTTATGTTCTTTAATTTCATTAGGAATCCACATCTGACATAATTCTAGTTGAAAAAAAAAATCACGTGAAACTTAATAACTGGATTATTAATATGTTGCTGAATTTTTTTACCATTTGGAAAGCTGCAAACAGCATAGAGTTTATGAACTCTCACTAAATTCAACAGAAGAGTTTTAGGTCAGACATAAGCAATCTAAAGAAAGACACCTATCCAAATTTATAAGAAGCCATATTTTCTTTATTTTGTACAGAAGATATACTTAAAATATTTGAACTGAGATTTAATCATCAGTAGTGATGATTTTCTAGGAGATATTTTACAAGACAACTAGAAGAATGAAGAATAAATATTGTTAAAAGGTAACAACATTCTAATAACTCAGAAACCATCCTATCACACTTTTGTTATTCATACAGTTTAGATCAAACCACAAATACCTGACTGGGTTTTTTTTCCTTATTTTATTCCTATAGCATTCTTGCTTCATATCTGTTTTGACTTTAAACTCTACTTTTCTTGCTGGGAAAAACTGACAGTAGGATCTTGTCTTTCTGTCTTCCAGATGACATGTGCAACTGTGTACCTCAGCATTGCAAGGAACAAGGCTGGACCTACAGGAACAGAAAGAATGACACAAAATACACAGAGAGCCAGAACCTCATGTACCTCCTTTACAATCTCTGGATGAGAGGATTGCTCTCTATGAGAAATGTTGTGAAGCAAAGTTTAAAAAGTATCTTGTGTATTGCAGAATTCTCAGATACCTGTAAGATTTTTTAAAGCCTTACGTATTACAGTAATTTTTAATCCCCCGCCAAGCTAGCATTCCAAACTAGTTCTTCTCTCATTAAATTCATAGATATATTAGTCTACATTTTTATGGAAGCAGAACTCTGGCACACAACTTTAGAAATTATACTATTTGTGCATAATTTTTTTCAGACCTTCTGTTCAGCATTTGGTTGGACAACAAAGATTTAGACTGAAGAATTTGGTTTATTTCTAGATACACATTTTCTTTTATATTGGTTACTATTCCTCACATATCAACTTGTGGGTGCAATTACTTAATAGGTGCAGTTCCAAATCCATTTTATTGATAGCCATAGTTGAATCTGGATCTAGCTTGCCTAGCTTCAGGAAGTCAAAGTGGTGCCTATATTAGAATTCTAGTTGCTTTGGCTGGCTCACTTGTCAATTAAGAGAGGTAGCCAGCCACCAAGACAACTCAGCTGCATCTGAGTGATGATACACAGCATATGGTGTTTTTCACACACAGAATGAAACCTTACACCTGACCAAACAACTAGTTCTTACTAATACAGGGGGAAAGTCTTGTCCAGCATATCTCAGTGCAAACTTTACCTGTGTACTACTCCATCATGATTGGTGTCTCACATCTGTGGTACCCTGATGTAAAAGACAGCTTGTCAGACTCTACCAAGACAAACTGTCTGTTCAGAAAAGGCTTTCCTAATCATCTTTCCACTATACAAGAGTTACACTGGAACAGAAGAAATGCACCCACAGGCTGTGTAAACACAGCATGCAACACCTCAGTATCTGGTTTTGCTATTGTATCTTCAGGGAAAGGCAACAGACATTTCAAGCCCAAAAGTCATATCTTAAAAGCAAGAGAGTTGCTTCTCCCTTAAAGCTGCCACAAGGAATAGCATAGTCTTTAGCCTACAGTGTAACACCAAAACACGGGTCATTTATTTCAGAACAGTCTTAATTCTTCAGAAAATGTGAACACTGCTATTTGTTTCTATGCCAGTGGCCTGAAGCAAACAGGTTAACTGTTTTGTTGACATTTGGGAATAAAAATACACGGAAATTTCAACAGACTTTATGAATCCTAGATCTACTCCTCCTAGTTATATACTGGAACAATTCTGTTGACTGGATATGAATGATATAGTCCCCAAAAGAATTCTCAAATGAGAAGTGAAACACATCCACTAAACTGAGCAGACTTCTATCTATAGGAAAAAAAATCTAAAGGAATATTTTTAAATAATTTCCCTCTTAAATATTTCCACCTTAATCTGTTCCACTGACCCACAACAGACAAGCTCAGTAGGACAGTGAGACATCTGGATTCCAGCTGTTGCTAATACCAGGTAGCCTCATCCTGGTACTAATCCACAGCTGTTGAATTGCTCTTCTGGTAAAGAACTGGGAAGAGGTTCAAATTTCAACCTGTTTCAACACAAGTTCCAGGAATCTTCAACCAACAAATGTCTTTGTGATTGAAAATGCGAAAAGACTTTTCAAAATAAATACATAAAATATCTTTAAAATGTCAATCATTAAGGATGCACCATTGTAAATGAAAGTTGGCTTCCTGTATCAGAACAGAGTCAAGTGAGACATATAGACTTCTTTATTTCTGAAGAGTATAAGATTTTATGTTGGTAATGAGTATTTCTGATTAAAATTTGGTGGCAACAATTTTATTTTTATACTCACAAGTAAACCTATTAATAATTTTTACAGCTTTGCTTTTCCTACTGCACTGTATTTAACTGAGAAAAGTCTTTTAACAATTGTACACAATGACAGACACTGCCAATAAGAAATTTTTGTAAGCCTTATTAATAGGAGTTTCTTATACCTCAATATTTAATATGCAATGTTCTTTCTGATGCTTCATAAAAATTGTGACACAGAGAGATATTGAAGAAATAAGAATGTATGTTCTATTTCTTCTTTGTAACATCTGGATTACATTCTTTAAGTTTGGAAGTACTCATTTAAGGCCTTATCAGAACCAAGAAGCACTAGTGGCACTGCCCAAATTGCTCCAGTAACATTTTTCTCCTCAGAACCACCCATGTGCTGGGCACCTCAGCTTTATCTAAAGGCTGCTTTTACTGCTCTGTTTAGGATTAGGGTTACGCCTAGGGTTAGGGTTGAGAAAACGACATAGCCCAGAGTTCCAGGGACACGCAACTGCAAAAGGCATGGCAAGGTGAGGACTGCACTGCCCCAGCATTACTTCCTCCACACTTTTCTCTAAGGCACCAGCTTCACAAGGACGTGGACTTTACTGCTTCGCTTAGGGTTCAGGTTATGCTCAGGGTTAGGATTGAGAAAACCACAAAGCCCAGAGCTCCAGGGATACTTCCACGGCAAAAGGAATGTGTGAAGGGAGGAATGTTGGGGCATTACCCTGCTCTCCTTTGCATGCCTTTTGCAGTTGCAATGGGCCTGGGTCTTTGGGCTTTGAGGATCTCTCAACCCTAACCCACGCCAAAGCATATAGTGCTACTGACAGGGTGACACTGCAGCACTTTATATACACATTTTATTGGGAAAAGTACTTTAAAAACTGCAAGTTTCCAATTATACTTTATCAGTTGACTATGCATGCCCACAATAACAAAACTTGACACCAGTATGACTGTGACCTCAACATATCTGGAGCTGGTCGATGTTATACACACTGTAGGCTCCAAAACTTCCCTTAGCAAGAAACTCTGTTGGAGAGAGAATACTTAAAGAAATTTCTGGAGTGTGATGGTAATGCAACATAAATGCTTTACTGATAGGGATTGCACATAGGTATTGTGCTGAAATGTGTAGCTTAATTAAAGACATAGGACTTTTCATTCCCTGTTTACACTTAAAATATCCTTTAGTACTTGCTTTGCTACTGCATAAATGTATCTGTGATGATTAATTCACCTATATCTGGCTGCAACCCAGACAGTAATTAAACCCATCATAAGATTGGTAGTAGTGTTCCTATTTTATGGAAACCTGTAGGATTGTTGTCCATAGCATATGGAGGAAGCCAGGAGCCCATGACAGGATGCATTTGTGATTGAGTCTAACTGTATCTCACAGTACCAAAAGCTTTTGTTCCCTAAGGCTGCTCAATGACAGTCAGATCAAGCTTAATTCAGTCACCAAGAGATGAGTACAGTTTTAAAATTCAGGAAGCCTCAAAGTGACACCTTGGTCTGTCCAGAGTGTTCTTTCATTTCTCCAAAGTATGTATTTTTTTCTGAATGAAGAAGACATGTTGGTTTCTAAGGACAGCAACAGCTATCAAATGTAATTTTAAACTCAAAATATTTTAACATCTTTTGGAAGAAAGAGCTTGTGTTTTGTCCAGCAGAGGGAGATCTGAGTTTTAGAGAAATGCAATACAAACATTAAGCATAACACAGAAACACATTCTTTCACTCAAATATATCGTATATAGATTTTAATTTATAAGAAATAGTACCCTATACTATATAGACTATTCAGTGCAGGCAAAATATGAAGTTAATCATACTTAAAACCATATCATAGTGCTTGATACTGGTATAGGATTTGTTGTCTTCATCCCACTTGAAGTCTGATACTATAGAAATAATAAAAGAAAACACAGCCAAGCAAAAATAAAATCAAATTCAATAATAAAATAAAATAAAATAAAACAAGCACAGTGGATTTTTGCATGTGGAAACACCTGCCACCAGGTTTGCACTCAGGAAAAGGTTAATGGAAACCTGGGGGAAGGTCTCTATAGAGACTGCCTGCTCTTTTTTTTTAGAGTGGCCCTGTAAATGATGACTCCAGACAAGAAACCCTGTTCCTGGAGCAGCCAGTTCCACCCTCATCTCCCTGATTCAGAGCCAAAGAAATTCATCACTCATTGCCTACTTCAAAAGCAGTTTTAAAGCTGCAGGCAGTGATTTTTGACCTCACTACAGCTTATCTGGCAGAGTGAATTGTTCAAAGGCTACTCAGATTCACAGCTGCAATAAAAAAGAGACACTCAATAAGCAGTCTTGGGTTTTCTTTGACACACACAAACAATATGCTTTGGGGATTACTGCATTATCAGGATGGTTGCATAACTGAGAGTGATGAGTAACATTACAAACCAGCAAATAAACTGCCAGGTATGAGAAGAACAAGCAGAACCAGCCCAGGCTTAACACAGAGAGAAAAATGGCAAATCTTCCCATGAGAGAATTTGAAAGTAAAAACAAAAATATTGTACCTTACCCATATATTCTCTGTTTGCTGTGTTTTAATTATTCACTCTGGTGTTGTCAGCCTTCAGAAGAAAAACCCAGTATAAGAGTCAGAAAAAGATCAAGTGGTTGACCAAGGACTAAAGGGATATTCCATGACATATGATGTCTGCTCCTCAATAAAAGCTAAGAGAAAGGAGGAGGAATAGAGGGCATTCCTAATTTACAGTGCTTGCTTTTTGGAGCAACTGCTATGTGTCCTGAAGTCCTGATTCCCAGGAAGTGCTGTACAACACCTGCTGATGGGAAGCAGAGAATAAAATCTTTCCATTTTCACTTACATAACCCTTGTTCTTGCCTTAGTAAACTGCATTGTCTCAACACAGAAGGCATTTTTCCCTCTTATTTTCTTCCCCACTGTCCTGCAGAGTAGGGGAGTGATAGAGAAACTTGATGGGCAGCTGGTATCCAAAGTCAACTCACCACAGTTGTTTTTGGCCCCCAACATGGAGCTCACGATAACAGCAGTTTTGTATTAAGTGTGCTGTAGCTATAGCAGGAATTAAGTGGCAAGCTCCTACAGAGGTCACAGTTTGTTGGCTGCACTGCTTCTCTCTTTATCTTGTGAACATGTCAATACGAATAATATCTGTATTTTGCTGTGGAATTGCTGGCCTTGCTATGCTATATCTGCCTTGTGGAGATGATGAGGGAATCTCTTCTATCTGGGACTGATGTGGATGGTTTATTAGTCAGGCTCACAAGGTCCTTGCTCTAATAGTTACTAATTACTAATAATTAACATTGTTAGCATATTATGGAGCTTGTGGAATCTGGTGTAGTCCTGGTATCAGAGATGACAATTCTTGGATAAGGCAAAACTGTAATGTGCCCTGAAGTGATCGTCCCTAGATGGCAGGTGTGTGGAAGGATTTGGGCAGATTCCCAGGATACTTCTCTCCTCCCAGAACCTGGGACTTCACACCTGAACAGACAATTACGCTAGCAGCTTCTAGCACTGTACTGGAGCCTGGCCTGTGCCCATTGAGCCACAGCTCAATACTGTCAGACGACTATAGTTGAGGCAGGGACACAAATAGTGTTGAAGGGAACCATGGTTGAGATAGGGAGCCAAACAACAACAGTAATTGTGAAAAAGTTGACAGGAAGAATAATGGATCCATATCATCAATTTAAAAGGGGGCAGGAAAAAGACAAAGGGTTTTACCAAGAAGCTGTTTTTTCAACAAAGAAATTGGAGGAAGGAGTGAGAGAATTCAAAAAGAAAGTGGAAACAATACAGTCTCTGGCCCCATCAGAATTTTGAGACATGATAAAAGATTACAGCCACAAGCCAGGTGAGTGGATTTCTGTCTGGCTGCTTCAACACCTGAGTGCTTTAAGCCAGGGAATAGACAACCCTACCAGAGGGGATGTGACAGTGCATCTGGTGCTGAGCAACATAAGCCAGCTAACCAGGGACATCAAGATCAGAGGCAGCCTGAGGTGATCATGCATTGGTGGAATTTGCATCCTGAGGGATATGAATCAGGTGAGGAGTAAATTTAGGCCCTGAACTCTAGGAAAGTGAACTTCCAGCTTTACAAGGAAATAATCAATGTGATCCCCTGGGAGACGGCCTTCAGGGACAAGGGAGCAGAACTAAGTTATCAGATCTTTAAGGAAGGCTTGCTTAAAGATAGAGAACAAGAGGTATCTATCCCCAGGAGCAAGGAATCAAACAGAGATGGCAAGAGACCAGCAAGGCTGAGTAGGAAACTGCTGATCAAACTAAAGGGAAAGAAACAAGAGCACAGATAGTGGAGAAAAGAGCAGGCAACCTGGGAAGACTATTGAGATAGGCAGGTTGTATGGGGATAGGGTGAGGAAGGCCAAGGTAAAGCTGGAACTGAACATGGCAGCAACACAAAGTTATTACAAGAAGGATTTCTACAGGTATGTTAGCCAGAAAAGGAAGGTTAAAGAAGGGAAACTCCCAACAATAAACAATGATGGAAAACTGGTAGCAATGTAGGAGGAGAAGGCTGAGGTGCTCAAAGACTTTTTTGCCTCAGTCTCCAATGGCAATCTCTCTTCCCACATCACTTGAGCTGATGGACAGCAGGACGGGAACTGAGGGAACAAAGTCCCTCCCACTATAAGGAAAAATCAGGTTCATGACTATCTTAGGAACCTGAACATACTAAAGTCCATGGGTCCCAAAGAGATACATCCCAGAATCCTGACAGAATTTGCTGACACAGTTGTCAAGCCATTCTCCACGGCAGTCAGGTGAAGTCCCAGGTGACTGGGGAAAGGACAAAATTGTACCTGTCTTTAAAAAGTGTAGGAAGGAGGACCTGGGACCTGCCAACCTGTCAGCTTCATCTCTGTGAAATTTCTCCCTAGAAGCTGTGCTCAGGCACATGCAAGACAGAGAGGTGATTAGGGACAGCCAGTATGACTTCCTCAGGAGTCCATACTGTGACCAGGGTTATTTAATGTTTTCATTAATGACAAAGGATTGAGTGTGCCCTCAGCAACTTTGTAGATGACATGAAGCTGAGTGGTACTGTTGACATACCTGAAGGACAGAATGTCATCCAGTGGGATCTGGACAGGGTTAAGAAGTGGGGCCATGGGAATCTCATGAGATTTAACAAGACAAAGCACAAAGTGCCACACCTGGGTTGGGGCATCCCCCAGAATCAATACAGGCTGGGTGGAGATGAACATGTGGAGAGCTGCCCTGGGGAGAAGGACTTGGGGATGCTGATGGATGAGAGCCTAGACATGACCCAGTAATGTCCACTTTCAACCCAGAAAGCCAAGTGTGTCCTGGGCTGCATCCAGAGGAGGCTGGGAAGTGCATTCAGGGAGGTGATTCTGCTCCTCTACTCTGCACTGGTGAGACCCCACCAGGAGTGCAGCATCCAGCTCTGGGATCCCCAGCACAGGAAGGACATCAACCTGATGGAGAGAGTCCAGAGGAGACAACCAAGACAATCAGAGGGATGGAGCACCTCTCCTATAAGGAAAGGCTGAGGAAATTGGAATTGCTCTGCCTGGAGAAGAGAAGGCTTCATGGTGACCCAGCTGTGGCTGTGCAATACCTGACGGGAATCTACAAGAAATATGGAGAAAGACATTTGACAAGGGCATGTAGTGACAGGACAAGGGGGCATCAAACTGAAAGAGAGGAGGTTTAGACTATTTTTTAGGAAGAAATTATTTACTGTGAGGGTAGTGAGACAGTGGAACAGGCTGCCCAGAGAAATTGGGGATGCCCCATCCCCAATTGGAGTTAATTTTCCCCATAGCACCCTCAGAGTTCTAGTAAGTGTAAGTGCAGTAGGCTTACACACAGCAACCACGTGTGGGCTAAAGTCCTGCTTCCTGGAAGGTGGCTGGATCACTTGCTGACAGGAAGTAGAGAATAAAATTTTGGGGATTTTTTCCCTTTACCTGCACACACACGATCTTTGCAATTTAGATTAGATATTAGGAAAAAAATAATCTTGCTGGAGCTATTGACTGACATTTTATGCTGTTGCCAGTAAAGAATCACACTTTAGATGAGAATTACAAGTGGTTTTTTTCACAGGATTAGAAAGGATTTCATAAACCATGCCAGAAAAACTGCTCAGCTGTTGGCTGCTGCTGCACTTCCTCCTTTACTCTCCTCACACTGATAGGAAGAATGGAATCTCCACCCACACAAGTTTTCAACCTACTTGTGCCTGCCCAAAGATTTAAGTTCCTGCATAGTTATCAATACAGCCAAGGACTGAAGACATTTAAGCAGAAAAAATTCTCTGGCAAGTTTCTTTTTCCTTCATTTTTTTTTTTAATTTCTTGAGTCACTGCCCAGCCAGCAATCCAACGTCTCACTCCGCTCAGCTGAATCCGTACGAAATTGCTGTGAGTAAACAAGAAAACTAAATAAAATATTCTAGCAATGTTTGCTGTTGGGATGGAAATGTCTTTTTTTTCCTGGCTGATATCTTTAACTGAGGTTGTTTTTATAGCCTCCCCTTAAGCACAGCTTTCCTCTGACCAGACTCTGGAGCTCTGAAAGTTACGCCTAAGAGAAGTCCAGAAATCAATAACTAGTTATTGTAAAACAGATTGATTCACATAATTAAAGTCTAACAACCTTTAGTTAATGATCAATCTAGTTCGGGTTATTTATGTGCAACATATTTCAAAATACAGCAAAGAGTTCCAAGAACCAGGAAGGAAACACAGAAAAGGTCTGCAAATAATTTTGTAAGTATAAGGCACAAAGGGTGTTAGCAGGCGTTCCTGTTTATTTTCTTCACAGAGGAAGGGTTGGGTCCTGTATGCTGATTTCACTGCTAGTTGTTATTCTCTGCTTTCTTTTGAATCACATCTCTGATTACTTTTTTTAATCACACCTCTGATTACTTTTTTTTTTTTTTTGCCTTTAGAAGTCCTCATACCAACCATTGGGATTTTACATAAATGTGTTTCATATGAGAATACTGACTTTTCTCTCTTTTTGTATCTGAGTAAGCAGAGTGATTTTTAGAGGCACGGAAAACTACCACTTTGCAATACACCATGCATTTCTGAAAATGAGATCCAGCTTTAAGGAGTCTATATATGGATCCAGATAGGCCAAATCATGGCCAAAGAAATCAGAGGGCATGGAATTTGGTCAATAAGAGAGACTTCAAGATGAGTAAATTCAGATTTTTTTTCAGAGCAGCCATGTTAATTCTAAGCCTTTCTTCATGCAGTTCTCATTGGCCATGGATAAAATGAAAGACTTGAGCCTGGGAGAGACAATTACTCGATCAGAGTTACTTGATGTGAAAGGTGTTCCCCTCACACAACAAATTGCCAGCGTTTGGGACCAAGTGTGGAAGTTCAAAGCCAGGCCTGACGATGTGCTCATCGCAACCTATGCAAAAGCAGGTTGGTGTGGGTAGGAAACAGAATGGAAAAGTTTGGCATAGTACTTATTGTTGGGATTGAGATCTATGTTTTTTCTATTGTGACTGATATTTGTTTAACTCCAAACTAGACATATTGTAAAGACATGAAACTGGATCAGCTGTGACTAGTAACTCCTGACTTCAACAGATGCATCTGTTAGTACTGAAGTACAAATGGCCGAAGTCTAATAACCTGTAATTTTTACCTTTAATTGAGATTATATACATTTACATGAATGGTGACAATAGAAGTTTTCCACCAATATGTAGTGATTTAACAATGCCTAGAAATAAGTGATCATTACTAAGAAATAATAGAAACTATATGATTGTGAAACTTGTTATGTATTTGGGGAATGATTTCTTGTGTAAACTAGCAGTGATTTCTGAAAATTGATTAATTCTTTAAAATAACCAAGTTGATTTAATAATTTTGGCCAATAAAATAAAATTCCACCATTAATATTAGCTATCTGGCATTTTACTCAGTGACTGGATAATATTTTTTCTCTTCATCAGACCCTTTATACTTACCACACAAGAAAACAGTGAGTAACAAGTATCAATATTAATTCTGTATGAATAAAAACATGTGCAGTTTTGGAGATTCAGGAACAGGTGGGAGAATTTGATCATCATAAAAAAGTAATTCTTTGAATTAGCAACAATTTTAAGGGCTTNTGGAAAAATGTTTTTAACAAAAACCCCAACCATTAGTTTTGTAAAACCTGAAATCTTTTGATTTACTACCTGTATATTGAAGGCAAAACTACATTATTTATCCAGCTAGGATTAAAACCTTCCAGCCACTGAACTGAAAATAAATAAAGTTAGGATACCATTTGACATTATGTCATATCTGTGTGAGATACATAACACAAGCGTCTTAAGAAGGGCTTCATCTCCTGCCCAAATTGCTTTCCAGCTTTTATCCCTTAGCCTGTTCCCTAGCTGACCTGCCACAGTACCTCAGAGGAGATGTGGCTGACACAGCAATGACAGCTATAAAAGAAAAGAGACACGTGAGATACACTATACTGTAACTCTTACGAAATGTTGCAGTCACTCAGGCAGATGAAACATTGTACAGACCTTCATTAAAATGGAAACTTTACAAATACTGCCACTTTTTTATATTTCCAAAATGTGTGAAATTTTTACTCACTCGAAGTTCAGGTACTGCATTTTTTACTCAAATTCAGTATAAAAATAAAACTGAAATACCTGGATTTTTGTAAGGGATGAAAGGAGGGAGTTTCATTCCTCTGCAAATAATATCATGTCCAAACAGTAGTGAGTTTATCCCAGTGTTTTTTTCAGTACTGGTATAGGGGCTATTTCTCTAAGCAAGAAATCTGTCTAAAATGGAATTCCTGAACTGAGCTTTGGGAATTACTTTTGTTGCTTAATTAGTAATTTTGCCTGTATTATATTCTCTTTCCATTTTGTCTATTATTTTCTATGTTATTCTTTCCCCCATTAGCTCAGAGTCCATTATTCTGGCTATCAGTTCTCTTGTAGAAGAAACTCTTGACCATCCTGGAGGGAAACATCTAAACACTTGACATTTTCAGGTACCACATGGACCCAGGAGATAGTGGATATGGTTCAACAAAATGGAGATACTGAGAAGTGTAAACGTGAGACTACTTACAAACGTCACCCTTTCCTCGAGTGGTATTTGCCTGAGCCTCCAAGTGCACGTTATTCAGGTGAATATTCTTTGTATTTTAGACAAAAAATTAAACAAAACAAGCACATAGTGCTAATGCCACAACTTTCCTGGGAAAAGTCCCACTTGCACTGCACTATTTTGGCAAATAAGGACCAGTTCAGGTGCTTTAACATAAATATCTAGTGCTACCCAAGGTGCTGCAGGGCTGGCAGATGTGATCACTTCAGGTGCTGCTGAAGACCATGATGTTTTGGAGTGGTATCTGAAGCTATGTTTGATGGTTCACAGTATCTAAACCAGCATCAGATATGTATAAAATGGCAACATGACCACAATTGAATGCCATTCTGTGATTACAGGCTGTATGGAAGAGAAATCCATGTAATGAACCTACTTCCAAAAGCTGCATAATGTTTTCAGTGGTTTTGCTATTGTTTCAAGTAACAGCTGCTCAGTTCTAGAACCTAGTCATCTAAACAAGCTATGGAAGATTCAGGCAACCAGCAGGCTTCACTGATTTACAGTTTCTTACAAAAATCTCCTCCAGCAAGGGCTCCATTTCCACACAAATCATTGTCAGACTCTGCATTTGAAGCTAAAAAGATTGATTAGCTCTGCAGAAGTACTACTTTTTTTCTTCTAAGCTAGACTGTGTTGACACAGAGAGACCAAAAAAAAAAAATTACAGATCATAGGGAAAAAATTATGGAGGTCATAATAGATGTTTAAAAGGGAGAGGGGGAGGAGATAACACATCTCCAAATATCCCTGATATCACATCACCTGATATTCCCAAGTAGTCCCATATATCCATAGCTACTTAAAATCCACTGTCATTCTCCTATAGTTTCTCTTTATGTGCTATCCACAAAGTCTATTCAGCCATCACATTCTTGTATCCTAGAAAGAAACTAACATTTCTTACCTGATAGATGGAAGGAGACCACTAAATATTGCAAAGGAAAAGCTTTGATTGGATAAATATAAATCAATATCCATCATTATCCCTTGGAGAGAAGGAGTTAGGTATGGGCCCAAGAAAGCAAAAAGATATAAATCAGTGTTTCCCCTTTTCTGCTCAAATATACAGGTAAAATTTTCTCTAGAAAATTGAAGATGCTTATGTAATGTTGTATATGTTACTCTGCTGTGTAAGTGCTTTGGAGATGAATGATCAATGCAAGGTGGAGTGCTGAAAAGTCACAGTCACAATCACATGTGAGCATAGGAAAGAAGTGTTAGTGCAATTTAGAAAACAACTCAAATCTCATAATTAAACATCCCTTAGGTCTGGAGTTAGCTGAAGCCATGCCATCTCCACGAACAATGAAAACTCATCTGCCTGCACAGCTGCTGCCTCCATCCTTCTGGGAGCAAAACTGTAAGGTAGGGCTGAAGAGGCCTACTCTACTTCACAGACAAAGAAAGTGACATAAACCAGAGCAGAATATGTTTTCCAGAATCTCTGGGAAATCAAAAGGTCTCAAAAAATATTTTGCCTTTAATGTGCAAAGTCTGTGGGAATCTAAAGTCACAACTAAGTTACCTGAGCTGGATTTTAGAAAATGGCAGCTTCAAAGCAAAACCTCTTAAACCTCTACCAGCAGGCTCCAAGAGATGCTCAATATCCATATTTGTACATGCAAGTTAATTTCTTTCTCTCTCTCTTTTCATATCAATAAAGATAATCTACGTGGCAAGAAATGCAAAAGACAACCTGGTGTCATACTACCATTTCCACAGAATGAATAAAGGATTGCCTGAACCAGGAACCTGGGAGGAGTTTGTGGAGAAATTCATGGCTGGAAAAGGTGATTAACTTCACTCAGTTGTTTAAGAGTCTTTGATCATTTTAAGAATGCATGGCATTGCTTTACTAATTTCAGTTCTGACTTGAAATCCAGTGCAGACACTGCTGAAGGTGTTTCAGTCATGATTTTTCTTAATTCACAGATTTTTATTATTAGCAAGGGACTAAATTTATGTTTATGCCTCCATTATTGAGAAAAAATAAAACCACTACTCTTTATTCTGTTATAATTCAAAAACATATATGACATTTTTCAGGCTTCACCTTTTCTCTCTGAGATTAAAAGAAGCCATTTGAAAAGGAACAATGGTTTAACTAGTTTTACTCTAATGTGATAAAAATTTGAAATTTAAAAAAGAAGTGGAGCGATAATTTTGCTAGAAATGTGCAGTGTGAATTTGAGATAAGGGACTCTTTGTACCTAAATTAATGTATCTAAAAATCAGGCATCTGAACAAAGACAA
>WEIU01005588.1:41678-63180 GCA_013389925.1 Aegithalos caudatus | reverse complement strand
ATTTAATATATATTTAAATATATATTTTATATATATATTTAATATATATTTATATGCTGTATAATTAAAAAGGTATCCCAAAGAGATCACCAGGCACGGATACATATTTATTAATGAAAAGAGAACATAAAACAAGAGGAGTGTGTTTGAAAATGCAGTGGAGCAGAATCAGATGTGAAGTCCTACTGATGAGCTCCCATGCAATACCACTGAATAGCCAGCTCCAAACTAGGACTGCAGTCCTGTGGTTTTTGTTCAGTTTAGCTTCCTATAGATTCCAGTGACTGCAGAGCATGTGCAAGCCAAACCAAACAGTAAGACAGTTTATAGAAAATTCTGGTTTTCTGTGGTTTTTTTTCCAGTAAGTTTGGAAACCAATTTTGCCTATCATCTGCCATAGAAAAATGTTGTCCTGGTTCATGCCACTCCTGGAAACTGAATGAATGCTAATTTGGATGAAAATAGTTTCCTTTTGCAATGTTTCATTTGCTGTGATCTCAAACCAAGAGAAAATCAGGCCAATTATATTGAAGGCAAACTCATTACAAAGAACCATCATGCGCTTTAAGGAAGATAAAATAATCTTCATGTATTTTTGAATGAACTATCACGCCTTTGAAGGAAAATTCATGTATGGGGGCGGGGGGGGTTATACTCTCATTTGCACTCTATAAAACTGTGATTACCTATTTTTCCTTTCCTGAAATAAACTAGTACTCCTCTGAAGTCAATTTGCCAGAGCCTCAGCTTATAAAACCCCAACCAACCTCCCCCTCCCATAAAATCATTCAAATAAAGGCCCAGTTTCCCTACTGCTTTGTGCTAGGGTGGAAGAAAACCTGTTGTTTGCTACATTAGTGAGAAGTAACAACTTCAGACAGTCAGACACATGCTGAAATGTTTCAGTTGAAATCAAACTCTGAGAAATTTTTAAATGTTTTCAACACATCAGCATGAAGCATTGACCTAGTTGGAATCACTTAGATCTAAAGCAAATGCACTGATTGTTTTCACAGCATGCTTTTCTTCTTCAAGCTGCAACAGGCAGACTGGCAACTGCTGTTCAGAAAGGTTTTCAGCCCCCTGCCTTGGACTACTGTAGCCTATGACATGATCAATAGCAGGGTTAGAAGGCAGAGGGAGCTAAGGAAAGATTATGAAGATGAGGTGAATGACAGAATTGCCTTACAGGACTTGTTCTTTCACTCACCTTGAGTCTTTTCTGCACAAAGATGGACAAACATTCCAATTCTTTCTCTGAAAGGGGACAGAAATGATGGAGAGACTGTGTGGCATAAGCACAGACAGCATTCTACACTTTCAACAATTTGCTCAACAGATAGGACAAGAGAGAAGATCTTGCCAGCAGATATCTTTTGCTTTGTCTGAGTGAAATGGAGATACCACTAAAGAAAACTTTTCTCTCATTAAGGAGTTTAATTAGCATGCATGGTGAGAAAAAGTTCATGGTGAAATAAAATTCAAGCAATCTCCTTTAATCATTTCATCTCAGCTCTGCCTGTGCTATCTGCAGGCATCCCTGGTCAAGCTCTTCTTATAGCAACCATCATCTTTTGAATATGCCCTGCTCCCTTTGAACTGGTGCATAATGGGAGAGAACTTCAGACACCAGTCCTGATTAACATGCCACTGCACAGGATACTATTGCTGCCATGTTATAAAGACCTTAATGGCTTTCAGTTGTTCAGGTATGTGATAGTTTAGCACAGATGTGAGGCTTTTTTTCCTTCTCTAAGGAAGTTATAGCAGATGTTTACAGCTTAGTTGACCAATTAAAGAGTTAGATACACTTCTGGAAACACTCAGGCTTAAAATCAGCCCAGGAAGGCCAGGAAGACTTTTTCCTTCCAGCATTGGAACAGGTAACATCTAGCCGGGGTGTTCTGCTGGGACTGCCCAGGCTGGCCAGGCCCTGCTGCTTCCCCCCATCCTGGGGGTGGGGAGCCGGCCAGAGGCCTGGTCAGGCTCCATTGGCTCCCAGCAGGGGAAAGAGGGGAGGCTGCAGTCTGGGGCACCAGCCAAGTGAAAGAACGAGCCTGGCTGCTTTGGGATCCTCATCCTGAGAGGCTGTCACCCAGCAGAGATCATATGACCTGCAGGCTCTGGGAAAGATGATTAACTCCTCGCAGCACCGATCCTTCTCTGAGACAGAGAATGGACACAGAGTGCACATAGAGAAAACTCAGCATTAAGTCAGTGGAGCAAGTGAAAGTCTAACTAGAAGGCTAGAGGAGTTGCCTGCTGGCTGGACTTCTTATTGAGCCATGGAAATGAACTCTATGTGTAGATTATCCCTTCAAATCATGGAAAAGATATGCATTTGGGGAGATGATTGTAGATTTGTGTGTAGATCTGAGCAAAGATGTTTGTGATGGACTAAAGGATATTGATCTCATGAGATGCTTGAACAGAGATAGAGATGAGAAGCCCACTGCCCCAGTAAAGAAGTAATAAGATATCTCTGTTCCTTGAGAGGAAGAATCCTTTGTCTTTGGAGTTATTCAGCTTTAAAAGGTAACTCCCCTATAATGCAGGAGTCTAAGGCCCATGACCCATAAACAATTTGGGAAACTGCTAATGAGAGGAGTCACAGAAGCAGGTTTCCCTCGGCAGTTGTTTTGTGACAGTTAAAACCCACACGAGAACTGTTCTAAGTTGTCAGTGGGATCTGTGACTCTAAAAAAGAGACTCCTCTCCCAAAGTGATGACATATTATGTTTAAATGGAGAACTGACTGAAAATCACAGGTTGAATTTCTCTATGTTGTTTGCAGAAAGTAAACATTAGTGGGAGGAAGGAAGAGTGTTTTGAAGTTTCCATTTCTTATTTTTATCCTTTTCTTCTTTTAGTGTGTGTATTAATAAAATCTATCTGTTTACTTTTAATTTTTAGACCTGTTTTGCTTTTTGCTTTCTCCCAGTCATATCCCACAAAAAGACAAACACTGAAACCGTCACAAGGTATCCTATTATTAAATAATTTTTATAGAAACCCTAACAATCTCAATACAGTGCAGCTCTTGTTAGAGACTCTATGACAGAAAATGTGATTTAAAGTCCCCTACTGTAGTTACCATGCTGTTCTCTTACTCTATCCCACCACCAGTTTATGAAGATACTTAGCTTGAACTTACTGCAATCATGTGAGAAAAGATAGAAAGAAACAGCTAAAAGGGAACAAGAGAAAGCCTAGTTTACACCACTGTCTGTTCTTTCCAGTTATGCACAGAAGAATCCCAGGAGAAAAGCATATTTGGAAATTAATAGCATGCGGCATATACAATATTGTTGGGATCCAGTCGATCCACATTTCTATTTTAATATGAAAAAAGATAGGAAATGGACCTGAATTTTATACAGTTCTTTAAGTGCTCTACAGCACAAGTAAACTATTAACTGTAGGTTACACAGGCTCAAGGTCAGTGCAACACTCCAAGGATAGACCCATGGCCTGGGCTGATGTAAACAGCACTATACAGCAATAATGGAATTAAGCCCACTGCAGACCTTTCGTTTACAAATGGTTATAGCATCATTATTTGTGCTGTGTCTACAAGTATGTCTTTCTATAATTCTTTATGTCCAAACAGAAAACTCTCCCAGTTCAGATGCAGAAGAAAACACAAGTTACCAGCCAATAAAGGATGAGTCTTCCAGTAACCATCATCACATTTTAGGCTGGTTTCATCATCTTACACATGACATTATCAGGAACTAAAAAATTTAGACACTTTGCCCTCCTAGAGAGCAGCTTAGTGGAAGCAAACAGAAGAATAAATTGAAGAGGGTTTGTTTTTGTTTTTGTTTTTTTTTTGCTTAAAACCTTTTAATAAAGTGACGATAGGAGAGATGGCATGGGGAGCAGTAAGGGGCTGCATCAAGGAACACAGCAGTATGGGAAGCCCCAGCTGACCACAGCAAACAACCTGCTGGCCCCAGAGATGGCTGGGCTAAGCACTGAGGGTGAACATGTGGCACTACACAGGCAAACACAGGGCATCCTACAGCAGCCGCGTAACTACAACATGGGCTGGCAGATCTCCCCATCTTGTAGCATTGGCTCATATCCCTTCTCTTCTTCTGTAATAACCCAGCAAACACCATTTCATGTGTCCCAACTGTACCTCTTAGATCCACTTCCCAATAGCTTTTCATAATAAAATGCGCTCAGGTGTCCCCCTTCTCAGACCTGAACACCATCTGTTCCCACACTGTGGAACCTCAACTGCTCCAGCCTATGTGCTATGCAGGTAGTCAGTTTGCAAAATTAATTACAGGAAACCACTCAAAAAGTTTGTTTTGTTTTTTTCTAAGTATGAGACTTTAAGCAACATTTGGCCACAAGAGGCCATCTGTACCGCAAGATCCCAACAGGAGACAAAAAAATGTAGGTATTCAGACCCATGTTGACAGCTTTTCTTTTTGCAAGGGAACTCCCTTCAGATGAGTCTGTGACTTGACAGTATCCTTCCTAATCAGACAATATTTTTGCTATTTGTGTCATACTGACAATCCGAGCTTTTAACTAATCCCAGTGCAGGGCAAAACAGAAGTTCCTTACATGATCTGAGTTGCTTTGGACATAAGAGTCGCTCTGGTTTTTTGTGTTCATCTCTGCAGCAACCATCTTTTAAACATATAATGTAACATGTAGGCAGCAGACTTGAACTGAACTGAACTTCTTGGTTAGATGGATTTTTGTTTTAAGACCTTTGGGAACAAATATGTAGTGTCAATAATTAAAAATCACTGAGAGCTTGTAATCACTATCAGTTGACAACTAAACAGGTGTGCATTTACTTCAACTTTGTCCTGCTAAATACCAGACTTGAACACATCTGTTACAAAAAGGCATGGAATTTAATTCATTCTCATGTGAAGGATGACTACAAAGTCTACATAGACTGGGTATTCCACTTAACCCTGCAAAGTGACATAAGGAGAGAAAGTGACATAATCAGAGAGAAGACTCTTCTGCACACCAACTAGTTTCAGCTTGAAAAATTAAACCCACCAATTTTCAGTTAAATACAGCTACTTCATAGTAGATATAACCCTATTGGACCCTAACTTTTCCTTGTATCTAGACCATTAGAAATAACATAGAAAAACAGCAGATCTCTAACAGCTGCATTTTTGTCATTTGCTGAAAACCCCTGTTCTGTAGCGAGAAGACAGACACTAGAGATGTATCCCAAAAAGTAACCAGTGTGAGTAGCACTGGCGTGAGTGAATAAAGAGAGGAAGATGGCCAAGCACCCTTCTCCACACAGCAGAAACATCACCTCCTGTGGAACCTGGGTTGGAGGCATGCTTCTAACATGAGGTCACTTATACAGGCACAATTTTCATATGTATCTCATGGCAATTGATATTGGAACTACTGCTCAGAGTCCCAGTGGGGTACACATTGGTTTTCCTATGGATTTCCATCTCCAACTCCTCTGGTGCTACACTGGTTCCCTTTGAAATTCATAGTTTTTCTGGCTATTTAATTTCTGACACTGGACAGTCAGTGGAGGGCAAAGAGGGTAGCTATAAGTGACCAGAGCTACATGCAAACATGTTGGTACACCTAGGCCCTCTTCATGCTGGTAAATGTGTCTTGGACAATATCTGGAAAGGTACAGAACAACAAATAGAGAATTCAAACTTTTTACTGTGAAGTTGTCCTGGTTTTGAAAGGACAGGTATCTGCCAGCAAAAGCTGAAAGCTCCCTTTGAATAGAGAATGTAAACCACTCCCTCAAATTATTATAATTTTGAAATTAGGGGCTTTCGGGCAAAGTTTTTTGAATAGGAATAACAGTCCTTTAATAGGAATATTAAAAATACAAATGTAGTAGTACAGAAAATAAAATAAACATGCAAATAAAACAAAGAAAAAACCCCAGAAAGCCCTGACAGAGTCAGGGATGTGACCTGACACCCTGTTGGTCAGGGTGTTAGAAGCAGTCTAGATGAATCCTCCTGGAGTAACAGGTGCAGTTCTTTGGAGTAGAGATGGTCCTGTAGAAAGTCCAGTGGTGGCAAGATGGGTCCAGACTTCCTCCAGGAATCCAGTGGAAAACATGATGAACTGGCATGCCCACCTCTCCTTTTATCTAGGTAGGAATGCTTCAGTCCCCTGAGCTGGGTGGAGCATCTCACAATGGGATGATGTAATGTCTCGTGTCATTGGTGAGCGTAAATGGCCCATTATCAGAAAATATCAGCTCCAAAACTCATGCTTGGCCATCTCTTTGTTTTGGTTTAGTACCCAGCAATTAACTTCCTAGCAACCTAACGGAAAAAAATTCACTAACACAAAGGAAACAATATCCAACCTCCAACAGAAGTTTATCCAACCAAGTACTGTCTGCAAAAAAAAGCTGTTTAGGGTTCATAATTTTTAGCTAGAAGAATTTTTTTATCTTTTGTTTCTCTCTGGCTTCTTGGGGCTTCCATGTGGCAACAGTAGCAATCCGAGAAACTGAATTTCACAATTCAAAACAGTTTCAGAGTGAAGTTTGCAATACCTGTGACAGGGTGATGTCAGAGCCAGTCAAGGCTGGGCTACCATTCTTCAGTGCTCAGGAGTTTGTCTTTCTTCCTCGCTCTCATCAAAAAAGGGACAGGAAACAGCAGCACTGACACCAATGGCTTGGAGGCTGCAAAGCTGACACTATCTGGAACCAGACAGATGAGGTTTAGCAGATTCTTCAGTTCCCAAGTTCCAGCCACCAGATTGTGTCAGCTGCCTTTGAGAGCTACCACTCCCAAGGAAATTGAGGGGAAATTTGACTGAGTTTTGTCTCCAAGTTTTCTTTTTGTTTTGTCATTGTCTCCTGCTGGTTGTTGTATGGGAAAGAGGGAGGTTTTGTAGTAAAGGAGCTTCGGTTTCTGTGTTGCTGTTTTTTTCTTTGTTCTCTCCCTCCACATATAGTCAGGAGAAGTGGAAAACCTGCTGCTGTCTTTCTCTTTGTCTGCCCAAACACAGTTGTCTGCAGAGGGTGTCATCTCGGGGGTGAGGGCTCCCTGCAATTTTAGTTTTCTCTTTGTTCCTGGGGATTCTGAGAGATTCAGCAATTTTGTAGCTAGTGATAATTAACTAGGGGGGTTTGCCTATTGCTGATTCATTTTTTAGTAAACTGCTATTTTTTCACATCTATGTACTCATATCTGTCTATCCTTGCTGGTGAAAAGGGATTGCCTAATATTAATGGGGAGGTAACCCATTTTAGAGTGTCCATCTCTTAAATTGTATTAAACCAAGACAGATGTGATTGTATATTATTATGAAGTAATATTTGAGGGTAAAAGCTCTGTAAAATTGGAAGGCTTTTTGCAAGATGATTTTCCTTCCCAACTGTTATTCAACTCACATAAGAATTACATCACCGTCAGTATTTGTTCTAATTTAATGGTATTTTTAAAAACATTTTAAAGGAAAATATATATCCTCACATACCAGATGATTTGAGGAAAAACAATCAAAATATTTCAGATGCAGAAAAAAACTCTTTTGACTATTATATGAAAATGAGCTGTGTTATTAGACATGTCCTCCTCCTCTTCCTCTATAGGAGGACAGAGCATTTCCAACCCTCAACCTTGTACATTGCTTAGAACACTTCTTTTAGAAAGCCAAAATTGCAGGCTTTTTCATTTGCAATTTACAATTCATTTTCCAGAGTTAACCTCCAGCAAGAATTTTTTAAAAAGCTTTTTTTAAGATATTAATTGCTTTTAGTTGCTGTATAATGAAATTCACAATTCATATTTCCTTACTTAAGAATTATTTACAAGAGTTTAGTAAGACTTTCCAGCATAGCTCGCAGTACTTGCCTTCCTTTATTGCACTTAGAGGGAAAACAGGCTTTAGAGTGGCTGTCTCAGCCTTTGACATATAATTTTTAAATGCATAAGTCCAACCAAGTATATATGCCAAATGAGAAATAAGCATCAGAAGACACACAGACAAATTTTAAGTCTAACCAGGAGAAAGAAACCCACAGACTGACAATTACGAGATTCACAAAACATGCAAGTACACCTGAAAAACTGAAAATTCTTTAAAAGTTTCCCTAAATTATGTGGATGAAGGTGTGCCAGGCAATTATTCCATTAAAATACATAATTGTAAAAGGTACAAGATCCCGCTAGTTACCAAATGCAATTTTGCATTGTTCTCCAAATCCAAGAACCAAAAAGTTAATTAAGTTTCTCATTATCTTGGTTTGAAAGACAGGTATCTGCCAAGGAGGGTGGGAACTTCCCTTGGAATGGAGAATATGACCCCCCTCCCTCTGAATTATAAAAACTTTGAAAATACAGGGCTTTCAGGCAAAGACATGGGAAAAGGAATAACAGTTCTTCACTAGAATGTGTATGTATAACAAGGCAAGCAAACAACGGCAACAACAACAAACGAAGCACAAATGCATTAAAGTCTCTTCCCGCTCTTTAATTTCCCCTTTGTTGTAGTTATGGTCACAACCAGCAGAGTTGCTGGTGGCTCCCGGTGGGCAGGGCAGGTGCAATGATTCCCCCACTGCTGCAGGGGGCACTCTGGTGAGACCACACAGTTAATGATGGCATGGCCTAGACAGGAAGTCATGGGTGACATCTTGTCACAATTGCCAGGCTACCATACAGAGGTGGCGCATACAGGGACCTGCCACACCCCCCCTCAAAGTCTGGGAAACAAAAAAGTAATTAAGGAGACTTGCAGTGCAGGAAAATCATAGCAGACCTGTGAGGGATCTCAGAGTCCAACACACAGGAGTGGCCACAGCAACACGCTGCAGGCAGAGGGTCTGGTGGGAGCCAATCCCGATGTTTTGGCACCACGCACTGGTTCTGAGCTCTGAGTGGTCATGTGGCAAGGAAAAAAGGCAAACTGCTCCTTCCTCCCCCAAACCCAGAAACCAGACTGACCAAAACCCCAGCCCCAAACCCCCAGGATAGCCCCCTCACATTTTCTCTTGTGTTATCCCTTGCAACTGTATTGATATTTTGTATCAATAAATTCATTGATATAAAATTTTATATCAATAAATTTAAATAAATATATTTTGTATTGATAGGTATTGTTTCCTAGCAATATATGAGACAAAATTCTATGAGGTAAAGAAATAAAAAGAAAAATCCCCATCACCATCACCCATTTATGAGATACTTGTAACAATTTAAATTTAGGAACGATTTTAAATCCTTTCAGGTAACATTAACTCTATTTCCTAAAAACTGGGATAAGCAATAATTCCCATTTTTACGGCAACAATATTTTATCAGATGAAAATGACTAACTTCTGATGAGAAAAAAACCCAAAATACATTAAATCTTTCTCTTCAGAGAAATTGGATCAACATAATAATATCCAATTATGTTATACTTAAGCAAGGATTGTAAGCATCCTGAAATCCATGTGTCTGACAGAGCCTTACATACAGCCAGCATCTAATATGAACACACAGCTTTTAGATTTCATATGTTGTACAACAGAAACAGATAAACAGAAGTAAATCTCTTGGATATTCTTTAGAAATGAATGCATCACTTGTGCATATTCCTGTATTATATTTCTGTTAAAGCTAATCAGATGACATTTGGATAACTCAACACTAACAACAAAGGTATATTCCAGTTGATAAGGACAATTGCATACCCATGGCCTGAGGAGCAGGAATAGAAGACTAGTGTGGAAGAATCCCACACTAAACTATTCAGAGGTTAGCCCATACTCCAGCAAAGGATTGCAGCATGCTCTGAACTTTAAGAGCATAACTGACTTCAGCAGGGCTTTTCCCATACAAGCAGAGCTCAAAACTATTGTGACTAGAACATTATTGAAGGGGATTAATTTGATCCTGACAATACATAATTTGAAGGTTGCTGCCATAGGAATTTTAAAGTATCAGATGGTCCTAATGTACACATTTCAAGAAAATGTGTGTAGTGATACTAAAATAATACATAAAACATAAAAATGTTGTATTGAATATTGTCACAAATATTTAATTAATAAGTATCCTGTTTTGAAAGTTCTTGCTCCTGAAGCAGTGAATGGTTACACCAAAATATAGGTACTACCAGAAAGAAAAACGGAGCAATAAAAAGATATTCATCCTTGAAAGATGGGGTTCTTTAAACCCCTGAGAATGAGCATGTAGGTTTTGGAGCTGTTGGGGTTTTTTAACTTCCTACATGGTATATTGGGTACTTATTAGTCAATACATAGCTTTTGGAAGTTAGAAAATTCTCCTTAATCTCTGTTCATCAAGATCATTCAGAGCAGATTTGGAATTGTTCTGTCTCCAGCACAGACTTTCTGTACCTGTAACTACCATAAACTCTATAAGAAATATCAGTTAATGAAAATACCCTTGTTGACTTCAGTAAAGCCAGGATTTTCATCCTTTTTCCACAGACATTTGTAAACATGTGTAACAGATTTAGAGCTTGACAATATATTATAGCTGTATAATTGCCCTGTGTTTTATTTGAAGTTTCTATTACGGGATTCCTCACACAGCAAGATAGGGTTTTCTGCTTCTACTTCTCTGCAGTGTATTCATACTTGTTATGTAAACATTATTTCTACCAAGATGAAAACAGGAGATCTTTAAAACCTGGGAGGATTGAGGTAAACAAAAACAGTCCCTCATTAGCAAAGAATTTTTCTCAACTGTAGAGGCAGAACACTGCTAAATAGTGATTATTTCTTTACCCTGGGACATGTTCAAAGCACATTGAATCTTGCCACAAACTTCAATAGATTTTTGGACTAGTCCTTAATTAGTATTTACTGTTGGTCTGACTCTCCCATGATAAAGGGTTTTTTACCAATATTGATTATGGCATGTTTAGCAACAAAGTCCATGCACACAGCCCATTTTTTGAACAAGGTTCTGTAATAGTTGATGGGACTATGGTACTCTACATTCTAGGTCTTATCCCCCTTGGTACAGTCTGAAGTATCCTTTAACATAATCCTGGAAAATCTGGCAGCCCATGGCTTGGATTGGAGCACTCTTTGCTGGGTTAAGAACTGGCTGGATGGCCACGCCCAGAGAGTGATGGTGAATGGTGCTGCCTACAGTTGGTGGGCAGTCACTAGTGGTGTCCCCCAGGGATCTGTGTACGGGTTCAGTCCTGTTTAAGATCTTTCCTGATGATCTGGATGAAGGCATAAAGTCTACCATTAGCAAATCTGCAGATGACACCAAGTTGGGTGCAAGTGTCAATCTGCTAGAGAGTAGGAGAGCTCTGCTGAGCTATCTGGACAGGCTGGATTGATGGGCTGAATTCAACAATATGAGGTTTAACAGGACCAAATGTCAGGCTGGGGATAGAGTGGCTGGACAGTGGCCAGGTAGAAGGGACTTGAGGGTACTGATTGGCAGCAGCCTGAAAATGAGCCAGCAGGCTGCCCTGGTGGCCAAAGAAGGCCAATGGCATCCTGGCCTGTATCAGAAATAGTGTGGCCAGCAGGATCAGTAGGTCATTCTTCCCCTGTACTCAGCACTGGTGAGGCCACACCTTGAGTGCTGTGTCTAGTTCTGGGCCCCTCAATTTAGGAAGGGTGTTGAGATGCTGGAGCATGTGCAGAGGAATGCAATAAGACTGGTGGAGGGTCTGGAACGCAAGTCCCATGAGGAGCAGCTGAGGAAGCTGGGGTTGTTTATCCTGGAGAAAAGGAGGCTCAGGGGAGGGAGACTACCTGAAAGGAAGTTGTAGGCAGGTGGGGGTTAGTGTCTTATCACCAGACAATCACTGGCAGGACAAGACACAGTCTTAAACTCGGCAGGGAAGGTTTAGGCTGGACATTAGGAAGAATTTTTTCACAGGAGTGTCTGGGCATTGGAATGTACTGCCCAGGAGGTGATTCTGTCACCATCTCTGGAGGTGCTTAAGAAAAGACTGAATGTGGCACTTAGTGCCATGGTCTAGTTGACAAGGTGATGTTAGGTCATAGGTTGGATTTGATGGTCTCAGGTCCTAACCCTAACCCTCTTCCAACCCAGTTGGTTTTACTAGAAAACAGTAAATACATAATGAATGAATGTCCTGAACTCCACCTCCTGGTACTGTTACCCCTGCAAAGGGGTAATACTGGAAAAACACCTGAAAGAGGACAATCTTCTAGACTGGAAACAGGACCTGGTAGAAACACAAAAATAAGGAAGAAAATAGGTGTTTCAGATGCTATTTTTGCAAGGACACCTTAACATCTGTGTTATCTTCTCTAAATGAGAAACACAGTGAAAAAGCAGCCCGCACACTTGCATCAATAGAGCTACATTTTTTCACCTTTTGGGCTATTAGAGGACAATGGAAGTCTCCAAGCACTGCTGATATCCTGCCCAAACTCCACACTGGAATTGATGCAGTCTTTTAAACTCCACTGGCAACACATTCTTTACTTCCATATACACACTGCCACATAAAATTGCTAGGCTCAACTGCATATTTTTCCATTTCATCTTACAGGTAACTGAAGGGCTCAGAAGCAGAAGAATGTTGCATTTGTAAAACACTTCAAAATATATAACTACACTGAAGAGAGATTCATAAAATCAATTGAGTTTTAAGGAACCCATCAGGATCATCAAGTCCAACTCCTGGCCCTGTACAGAACAGCCACAAGAGTCACACCATGTGCCTGAAAATGTTGTCCAAGTGCTTCTGGAGATGTGTCAGGCTTGGTGCTGTGACCACTTCCCTGGGGAAGTGCCTCACCACCCTCTGAGTGAAGAATGCTGTCTTGATAACTAACCTAAATCCCCTCTTGCTCAGCTTTATGCAATTTTCTCAAGTCCTCTCACTGTTCATGAGAGTGAAGAGATCAGTTCCTGCCCTTCTGCTTCCCCCTGTGAGTGCGTTGAAGAGCACAATGAGGTTTCCCCTCATTCCCATCTTCTTCAGGCTGAACAGACCAAGTGACATCAGCCACTCCTCATATGGCTTCCCCACAAGGCCCTTCACCATTCTCATGACCCTCTGGGTTGATGCTGGCTGGATGCCAGGCACACACCAAAGCCACTCTCTCACTCTCCTCTGCAGCTGGACAGAATAGAGAAAATAAAATTAAGGGTTCATGAGTTGAGACAAGGACTGGGAGAGATCCCTCACTAAATACCATCATAGGCAAAACTAGAATTAAAAATATAAGTTTAATTTATTACTATGAAGATTAGAGCAGGATAACTGGAAATAAAATAAAACCTTAAAAACACCTTCCTCCCACCCCTCCTTCCTTCCCAGCTCTACCTCCTTCCCTAGTGGCACAGAGAGACAGGGAATGTGGTCAGTTCCATTGTTTTTCTGCTGCTCAGTGGGAGAAGTCGTCCCCCTGCTCCAGCATGGGGTTCCTCCCATGGCAAATAATTCTCCATTAATTTCTCCAACATACATCCATCTCATGGGCAGCAGTTCCCTGTGAACTGCTGCAATGTGAGCCTATCCACAGGCAACAGTCCTCCAAACTGCTGCAGCATGGGTCACTTCCATGGGGTGCAGTTTTCAAGGACAGACTACTCCAGACTGGGCTGCTCTCTCCATGGGCCTCCCACAAGATCACAGCCTCCTCTCAGGCATCCACCTGCTCTGGCATGGACTCCTCTATGGGCTGCAGGTGGATCTCTGCATCCCCTTGGTCCTCCATGGGCTGCAGAGGAACAGCTGCTTCACCATGGTTATCACGACAGCCTACAGGGGAATCCCAACTCCAGTGCCTGGAGCACCTCCTCCTCTTCCTTCTCCACTGACCTTGGTGTCTGCAGAGTTGTCCTCCTCAAATGTTCTCCCTCCGGTTTTCTGTGGCTGCAATTATTTCTGCACAGTAACTCTTTTTTTTCCCCTTTCCTCTTAAATCTGTTATCACAAAGGTGTTCTGTGTTTCCATCATCTCTAATTATCCCAGCCTTAAACAGTGGCATGTCCATCTTTGGAGCTCCCAGGGATTGGCTCTACCAAACATGGAAGAAGCTTCTAGCAGCTCCTCACAGAAGCCACCCCTGTAGCCACCCACACAACCAAAGCTTGGCCATATAACCCCAAAACACCCTCCTATGGATGCTCTCTAACAGCTTCATGTCTTCTTTATATTGTGGTAATCTAAACTCCACACACAACTCAAGGTGAGGCAGCACTGGTGCAGATTCTTTAAGAAAGACACACTGACATAATACTATTCAAGAATGAGCTTCTTTGATACAGAAGATTTTTACAACTGGAGAGCATTGTAGTAAGTCCAACACACATTCTGTTGAGAAGAAACCTTGTTAGCAATACTGTAATGCAATACTTTATTAACCACAGCAAAGGATAGGCTCTCAAATTAATCCAGTTTTTGCCTGCATTTTGAAATGAATCTCGTAGTTTGAAGCTGAAGTATGAAAATTGAGGTTTGGGAATGCATCTGGCTTTCTCATCTTTGCAGCTTAAATGTCAAAACCGTCATCAGGCTGTTGGGAAAAAGAACCCAGTATGAAGAGATTACACCCATTCCCGCATATACACTGGCAGAATTCTTTATTCCTCCTTTTAGAAACAGATTTTAAAGTTCTCCATTAATGTTCTACTTTTTCACTTGTTATCTGTCTTTCCTCTTTGAAGAAAAGTTTTCCATCTATCAAAAACCAGTTGGTTTCTTGCAGAGGGGTTTTTGTGGTTGTGGTTCAGCCTTTAAACCATAATCCATGAGAAAGACACTACCAAAACTAAGAAAAATGAATCACACACAAGCTTGAACTACACAGAACTACACAGAGAACCACAGAACTGTTAAATTTGGAAGAAACCTCTGTAGATCATCTAGTCCACCACTCTGCCAAGACAGCTTACCCAGCAATGCATCCAGGTGGAAGAGAGACTCCACAATCTCCCTGGGCAGCCTCTTCCAGTGCTCTGCCACCCTCAATATAAAAAAGTCCTTCTTCGTGTTGAGGTGGAATTATTTGTGGTTTAGTTTATGGCCATCACTCCCTGTCTAGCTACTGAGCACCATGGAAGAGTCTGGCACCATCCTCTTGGCAACTTCCTTTGAGATATTTCTATGCATCAGGTCCAGCTTCCACAGCCTCTTCTAATAAGAGAAATGCTCCAGACTTCTAATTATATTTGTGGCCCTCTGCTGGGCCCTCTCCTTGTCTTTCTTGTACTGAGGAGCCCAGAATTGGACACAGCACTCCATGTGTGGCCTCACTAGGGGGAGTATAGGAGAAAGATCACCTCCCTCGACCCACTGGCCAAACTCTTCCCACTCTCTTGCATGCTGGAGAAGAGGCCATCTGTTTTTCATGGATCTTTGATCTATATTTCATAACTCTGATTTAGGAAGCAACTCACAAAGAAATCACAATATTTTAACAATGGTTACCTAAATATTTCCTGACATGGAACTGCAGCATAAAGCGACTCAGTTATACACCTATACACCTCAGATACTGATGTGAGCTTGCCCACAAATCCCATTCTTATCAGATCATTTGTGAGGGGGAAAAAAGTATTATTTTATTAAAACTTAATAAAATAATAATTATTCTTTTATTTCTCTAGCCTAAAGGGAAGAGATGAAATCACAAGATGGGAGGATAAAATATATACCTTATCCTCCTATGCTTTATCCTTCTATGCTTATGCTGGAGACAGCTTCAGATACGAGTGTCCAACGTGGCATTAACCAAGCCAAAACTGATTCAAAGCAGAAAGATACTGAACAAGAAACAAACTGTCTGTTAAAAAAGCAACTTCAAAAAAATCATTAAATCATATTGAGGGAGGGATTGATACCATGGCCAGCAACCCCTCTGCTAACAGAACACATCTGTATGTAAGTCATGCCTAGAGACAGCTTCATAGACTTGTTCTTGGTTTTGTAAATTTTATCTGACACACTGTGGTTGCAAATTTAACACCAGACAATTCCTGATGCCATTCTACCTTCAGTTAAAAAATAAAAATGGAATTAAGGGGATTAACATTAATTTCGCAACAGCTAAAAGCTTTGTAATGTAACTCATACAGAACAGGAAGGTGATGGAATTGAACCCTTGTTTATGCTTTTCTCAGTCCTTGCTGCACCAGTACCCACAAGCATGGTTTGCTGATGCCTTGTAAGGTGGGTCCCTGAACTTGTATCTGAGCAGATGTTGAATGGATGAAGGTGAAGAGAAGGGATATAACATGGATCTAGTTTTATTATCCTCAGTTTTCTTGTAGAAAACTGTTTCACACAGGTCTCTGCCACCATGTAATCCTGGTTACTAGTCCTAATCTTTTGGTCTTTCTAAGTCCTTATTACAATTAGTTCAATATATAAACCCATAAAAAAGAACTCAAAATTTCAACCTTACCAAAGCACCTCTTCTCTAACTGCCATGCCCTTCTTCCACACTGTGTTTCCTGCTTTCTTCTAGTTCCACTTCTTTCACACACCCATGATGGCAGTTACTGTTTCCCCTTTGCACATCACCCTGGTGTGTAGTAGATACCTATTCCCAGTTCTCCTTCAGTATGGTGACATTCTCTTACTAAATCATACATGAGATTATATTCACAATTGTAAATAATGCTCAAGAGAAACTAAGTATGTTCCAGGAAATTATCCCCTCCTGTCAGAGATAAAATTAGTGTAGTATAGGAATTAAAGTGACTTCAAGTTGCTGATAGTAGTAATTATATCTGTTCAAATGATAATCCAGTCTTGTTTCTCCATAGGAACCTGAAGTGTTTACTTTGCAGTAAAGGCACTGTATTGAACACTTAAATTGAAAAAAGCACTTGGCTTTGCAATGCTTACATTTTTAACATTGTAAATAACTAGTTGAGGCAGTGGAGAATCAAGAGCCAAGTATCCCTGTTAGGGGGGCTTAATGTGTCTATTTTGTGCAAAGACCAGTGACTATACATATCAAAAAAATCTAGATGTCAGTCACTGTTCTAGAAAAACTGTAGTAGTGCACTTCCCATACTTGGAGAGGTGTTTCTATATAAGGACAAAGTTTCGGGTTGCTGATTTACTTATTAAGAGATTCGCCTGGAAAATTCTGTACATGTCTGTCTGTGGTTGGCTGAGTGCCAAGAGAAAAATACCTGTTGGACCTTTCACCTGTCAGTCAAACCTTGTAAGGTTTCCTATTGGGAACTTTCAAAGAGGACCATCCTCAGATATTAAGTAGAAAAAGGGAATGAAGAAAAGGACCAAGGGCATTTTCTGGGTGTTGTACCAGGTGTGGGGTTCCCCCACACCGTGCATGGTTTATATCTTTTGTTTCTGTATCATTTTCATTCATTTATTAAACCTTTTTGAGTTGCAAGACACTGGAATGTGCTGCATCTCACTATTATAGCCACAGATCCAAACAGGCTGGACCTTGAGGAATATAAGGTAAAACCCTATATGAGGGAATCTTATAAAAATCTACTGGGTAAGTTGATAAATTGGTTCTGTTGAAAATAGTAATAGCAAGATCTCTGGGAAATCTTTCATTCAAAATGAAAATTCAACTCTGTTAGAACATTTAATCCTACCATTCATATGAAAGTGGAATAAAATATTTTAGTCTGGCATTTTTTAAGCAGGGCAGTTTGAGTGCTTTAGTCACAATTACTTTTTCTTTAAAAATTATATATTTTAATCTTTTAACATCATGCAATGACAACAATCTCCGCTTTAAAATAAGACTTTTTTAGAATTTGACATACAGCCCAGAATAAATATATACATGTGTAAATATGTACTTGTATATACACATACAAACATCCATAAATTTCCCACAATTTCTAGGGAGCAAAATAACAGTATATATCAACTATAATACTGAGACAGAAGTTACAGTAAAAGAACCTAAACTGTGAAGTTGTTACATAAACAATACAGTTATTTATATATTTATAAGCAAATTATTTGAATTATGTTGCTTAACAGTACAAATATTGTTTTCCACATTTTGTATGTGTAGATCTATATTTTTTAAGGAATTGAGAAATTTTGCCAGAGAGATATGCCAGCAGAAATTTCTAAGCAGCAAGGGAACCTGCCCCATGGGCTTTCTATTTTTGTCTTTATTCATAACCAGGTCCAGTCCCCTTTCCGTTGTTACTTTCCTCTAGGTTTTCCTACACACAGGAAAAGTCCTCTTCCCCACTGTCCCTCATAGTTCCAAACCTCTCTTGGATCCACTCTTCCTTCAGGCTCCTACTTCTCCATGCATTGTCACTCTCTAGCCCTGATTGACTACTTGTGCATTTACTGTTTCACTCCATATCTTTTATCATCCCTGTCTTCATTTGTCCTGTCTTCATTTGAATCATATATTCTCTTTTCTCCATCCTACATGAACATAGTCATGGAGTACATAGAAAAGTTAAGGGTCCCTGGTGTGACCTCTGCAATTTCCTAAGGCAGGCATAGTGGGAAGCTAGCATTTCAAGGGGGACAGAAATAATCTGATATTCCTGAAAGTGGCGAGAAGATATGGGTTTTATTTGGTGCAATGAATAGGACAAAGATATTATGGAATTGGTGCTCATGGAGTTTGGAATTGGATGGAATTTTTCAGGAAGCCTTAAGTATGAAGTATTTTTAAAATGGGCAAAAATACCCCATATTTTCTTATCTTCCTTGGGAACCACTGAAGTATTTTCACAGAAATTGCCTTCAAAAGTATTCAGGAAGAGTTAGCCAACCAGGTGGAAATACTAAGAGCAGCAGCAAAGGTCTTAAAATAGGAAATACTAGGCTACTTCAATTATAGAAGGTTCTACAAGTTCTGCCAATATTTTTCCCTTAGGCTCTGAAAAAATGGGAAAGCAAAGAGAGAAATATCTCACAACTTCACAGAATCCCTTAAGCCTTTTATGTTCCCATTTAAAATGGATTATGAAATAAAATGGAGTAGGAAGCTCCTCAAAATTTCAAAGGAAACTCTTGTGTTGACATCAAAATTGCTATTTTGATATTTTTTTCCATGTCTGACTAATTTTAAGGTATTCATTATTAGCATAGCTGACATTCTTTGCTTTGCTTTTTTCTCTTTGCTGTTTATATTCAGCCTTTGACTTGGAGTTGAAGAATGCAACTTGCAATAGAAAGTATAGAAAAAGGGATTTAATTGATGTTAATTCCTATGGATTTATTTGTTTTCTTTTTCACTAATCCAGGTATACTAACTGAATAACTCTCTGGAAAGATAGATCTTTGTCAAATGCCACAGTGAACAACATTGCAGCCCACAGGGAAAAAAAAAAAAAAAAAAAAAAAAAAAAAAAANAAAAAAGAGAGAGAGAGAACTAGATTAAGCCTTTTGTTTTAAGCATAGTCATTTTAAAACCAAATTGACTGAGAAAGCAGCTCTGACTACTATGTGCTCTCTTCCCTCCCTTTCATGTTTTCATCACTGCCAGCAAAGATATAGGTGGAGGCCGACAAAACAGGATTTGGACCTCTCACCTTGTCTGTTAATGGATATCTGTTTGAAACTAAATAAGGCTTTGTCCTTCCTCTTTTCTCCCAGTCTGATTTCTGCCTATCCCTTTTTTAATTTCCATCTGAAAAAAAAATGGAAATTCTAGTCCATTTACTCTATCCTTATTTACATCCATGTGGGTTTTTACCATTCATGGAAATATAAAAGAACTAAATTATGCATAAATAAATTACTCTTACAACCCACTTTACAGCTGATTTGTACTTCCAGATGGTATAAAGAGGTCCCAGTATAAAGTAGCATAAGGTTACTATCTCCAGTGGTTGAACTTTTCAAAAAAGATAAATAACCAAACACAAGCATTATAAAAATGAAAAAATAACCACCATTTTTTAGTGAAATTTTTCTTTTTAGATGCCAATTTCAGTCTTGTTTTTCCAAAATTAAGGGAAAATACATAAATTTTTTTACAGTTTGCCATGCAGGACTGATTCAGAAAAAAAAATCAGTTTGTAGAGGGTATAATTAGTATCAGTCAGGATGGAGCACATTGGGTTTAATTTTAGTGTTCTTCTATTTCCTTTCTGTGTCTTCTTTCTGGTTATCCTAGTAATCAGTAATTATTCAAACATTGTAGACTACACTGGTAAATTTGCCCATGTAAGGGCGTCTGAATTTGACAGAACAAGCTTAAATGCTGCTGGTAATCCTGTTTGTCCAAATGTAACTCTGTTTAGCTCCACAGATTTATTTCTGATGAATCCTGGTAAATATCAGATAGAAAAGAGAACCCATCCTGAACATGCTCATGTTAAACATTGTTTGAGGTTTAGTGTGCTTTTATTTATATTTTTAGGGAAATATGAAGCTACTTTGCAGCTGCTTTTAAATTAAAATTCACCTATATACCTTAATGTTCGTTGTATCAGAAATGAAAGACATCATGATACTGTAGAGGTAAAAAAATTTGCAACACACTGGCCAGATTAAAAGCACAGATCTTTGCACAGTTCTTAATTGAATAAAATGCTGTGGTACTTCATGGTCAGAAGGAAATATGCCCTCAAAAGCATCTGTTTCTTCTGTGTCCTTCATGAGAGTCAAAGGGTACTTTACAATCCAATCCAATGCTGGATATAACCTTTTAAATAAATAAACCATGGTTTAAGGATTTAGAAAACACTAGATCAAAGAATGTAATCTTTGAGATCTAATAACTACAGTGATGGGTCTAGCATAAGGACATGAGCAGAGTAGAACAAAGATTTGCTGAATATCCACAGTGCCTCTTGGGTTAAAATTCATTACAGTGTCACTCTAAATCCCTAGTTAGAGGGCAACCCTAAATTTCTCTTCTTGCTAAAATCCACTATGAACTTGAAAAACAAACAGAAAACAATCTATTTCAGGGGAAGAAACTCCAATCTTCAGCCTCATTTGTGATGTTGTTTGGCTATTCAAAATCCAGGTCTTATTTTCCAAACACCTGCCAATTTCAGTTTCAGCCTCCAAGTTTTTGGCCACACACCCCAATATACATATAGATATACAGATACACACACACACACACACAAACACACACACACACATTTCTATTCTCCAGGATTAACTAAGTGGAAATGGAGAACTGGCTTTTTTTTTTTTCCAGCAGTACATGTCTATATCCTCTTGCAACCAGAGAAGATCCAAGCCTTTATAATTACATTGTCTAATGCGCAATGTGCTGCTCATGTGAGCTTTCCCAATAAGTTGGGGGGATACTTGTGGATGTGCTTAAATGGTTCCATGATCACCCTTTAAATAAGCAATAATACCAAAATAAACAAACAGATATAGCAGTATTCAGATCTATTGTGAACCCTTCACATGCTGTTTTAGAGCACTCCAAGTTTGTCATCTGTCAGGCTTTGAAATTGTAAGTGTTGCTCACCCAACTTGCACACAAAGTTTTCTTGCCTACTTTGGTGACAAGCTGGAGCAGGTGGTGAATACTGCACAGAGACTTGTGGAAAATCTTGTTATCTTTCTTTATTTCCCACCATGGGCATTGCAACAAACCAACCATC
>WEIU01005588.1:0-41654 GCA_013389925.1 Aegithalos caudatus | reverse complement strand
ACTTCTGCCTACTGTTCAACCAGCATCTTGTCAAATCTGGCTGCAAGATTAAGCTTCCCCAATTCTGAATTCAATATTGCAACCCTAAGGACATAAGAATCAAACTGGGTTTGATAAGAATATTCTGGGTTTCAGAGTTGTTTTTTTTCCCTCTTAATGCACAAAATTGTTTCTGCTCCAAGATCATAGTTTGCCCTGACTATAATGATAAATCATCATGGCTGACACTAAGCAAAATGAGTTTGATATCTTCTGCTTTATTCTTCCACATTAGAAACTATTTTATGTTTGCCACAACTTTCAGCCTTTCTTCCAAAAGATTAGAATTATACAAATCAGATATTTCTGCATGTATAATCCATTTTAAAAATGTGAAATTTTTGTACACAAAAAGGGATGGATACAGTGAAAAGAAGATAAGTTTTAATGGCCACCAATCTTGCAATAAGTGTTGGTTTCCTATAGCAGCGTAATTCTTTTTTATTCCAGATTATTTTATTTCATTGCAACAGTGTCCTGCCTAACAAAACCAAGGGGAAGTCCAGGACTCTGGATGCATTCAGCACTTGGCAGCATCTGGTTTGAGTAGAAAAGGTTATAGATCCAATGACAATGTCTCAGAAATACCTGACTAAACCATTATCAAAATTATTTGCATCTTTAGCCCCCTTTTTTTAAAGGTGGATTCAGTAACAATCAGGCACATTTTCCATTGTTACAATTTAAAAATCCAAAAACAATGACAGGCTTTAATGTGATATACTATGAAAAATGAAAGCTGATGCTAGTTTGCCACTGATGGGAGAAATGTGCTTTTAATCCATAAGCTTGAAACAAGGATACTAAACATTCTTGTGATTGATATTGTAGTTTCGGTCTTAGTCTGTGCTGCAAATCTATATTTAGCTATTTATTTCCCCCCCCCCAAAAAAAAAAAAAAGATTGTCTTTCAGGGATGGGCTAAAGCCAACAGCTTCTTATTCCTGTAGAACTTCATTACACTTGAAACATAAGAAAAGCTCAAGTGAAAACTGCATTAGTTCCATAAGTTTTTAAGTGAAAAAGCTGGACATGTAAACAGTTTAGTGAAAAGTACAACATGTCTAACAGTTGTATAATACTATTAACATGACTTTCACTAATTTGCTTGAAAAAAACTCATGGTCTGTTATTTTCTGTTTCTTGAAACTTGTTTCCATAGCAGGGGGTAGCTAAAAACCCACTTTTACTCTTGTCCCTGTAATATTTCCTTTTTCAAAGTGCCATTCCATAGCTGGACTGTGTCTTCCAAATCCACTAGTCCAAGATTCCTGAAAATGTTAGCAACTTATAAAAGTTACTTCATGGAATCAATTACTAAAATAGCACAAAGTTCCATTTTAATTTTTTTCTTTTTCTTTTGCCTAAGTTCTTATTTCCCTTTATAATGCCCTTCCCCATTTGTGTATTCAGAACCCCATCCTGGAATGAGTCACCTTTGGGAATAGGTCATAGCAAGTAGTTTAAATGACACTCACTGGAAATATCACAGGGTCAAAAATTACTATCTCAAGTGTGATTTTGTAGCATTGCTTGTCAAATTATTGGATTTCTTTTACACTTAGGTGGCACAGGAAAGCCCGCCAAGACAAGACCTATGTGTTTTGACAAGAACAACTATCAGAGTTCTGCCCTATAAATCCTCATTCACATGGGCAAAGGACATGGGTAAGCAGTACATCTACAGCAAGAGAGCAAAGATGCATTTATGAGGCCCTCATCTCTGAAAATAATTTCTTCAACTTTAAGTCATTAAACAGTATCAATTGCGGTTACTCATGAGAGCAGGGAGTTAGTGAGACAGTTTGTGAATACTCATGTGAGTTAGTCAGAGATAGTTTTGCTATATATAGTACGACATATACAAATACAGACATAAAAAACAGGCTTATCAGTAACTACAAAATCTATTCTAAACAGTTTAAGAAAATTTAATTTATATAATTTGCTATGTTTTGTTTGATTCACAAAGGATTGTTTGAAATAAAGATCTTTGCATCCCTCTTTCTCCCCTAACCTTTTTTTATGAAGCTTTCTCCCAATACCTCTTTTAAGAATGCCTAGAAATGTCGAACAGTCCCTTGATCTTCAAAATTTTCTTTTGATCTGTTAGATAAAATATGACTGTAGAATAGCACTACCAGTCAACAGAGAAAACAGCAGCAAATATCAATTAATATTTGTCTTTTGAAGAGAAAGTACTACACGTCACAGAGGTTTCGAAGCCAACATTGAAACAAAACCCCTGAAGTGATAGTCTGTTTACCTGTAGCCCTGATATCCTCAAAAAATGTTCAAGACCCTTAAGTTACTATCTTTATTACTAATAGCCAGTTCTAATTGTAAACAGGTTGAATAACAATTATTCAGTTAGCATTTAAGCCAGACTTTGTTATATTTATTAGCAGTAGCAGTAACACAATAGGCTTTTTGGACCAGATCCTGGCAATTGTTATATACATGAGGAATACCACTGAATTCAGTATCATTCTGTGCAATTGAAGATTTAGCAATTGCAGAATTCTTATGCGCTTAAATGATTTGCTGACCAACTTTCAGGTACATGCTTAAGTCCAGTTAAGTTTAGTGAGAGATAAATGTGCACATATTCAAAATTATGTGATCTTAGGTTCTTCAATTCTCATAATTTCAGAATAAAAAGCTACATTACTAATGTAAATCACGGGAAAAAAAAGAATATTTTGCCATGTCTTCACCTAATGTTGAAAGTGTTGTATACAATTTCTCTTTGATTGTTCTTTTATTTTCTTCCATTTGAGTTGCAGTTTAGATCAGAGAAGAAAAATAAAATTCTTGTTACAGCTACAGGTCACTGTTAGATAAGAGGCTCAGCAGTCACTTCTATGCACTGTACACAAAAAATGGGCCAGACTGATATTTAGTTTATCAGTCTAGAATCTAGGAAATGTAACAAAGGTACTTGAATGTAAATGCATTGCCAAAAGATAATAATCTACATCACTGGAGGAGTGTCACTTGTCCAGCAACTTAAAGGTCATCTGATGTACTTCCTTTTTCCCTTACAATTAGAATATAGTGAATATACACAGAGTACAAAACACAGTTTTTTTAAAATCTGACCTCTTAATTGGCTGACCTACCCAGAGATGAGACTGCACAGTACCACAGGACAGAAAAGGATAAAGAAATTCAATAAGAAAAAATACTAAACATGTTTTTAGAAAGCTGATTTCAATTAAAATCCAATTTCGGTGTAAAAAGAAGAAAAATCTTTTTAAGTATGAATCAGAATGATAAAAATTCATCTTTTCTGCTGTAAAAATAAAGGTCAACAAAAAATGCATTCTTTTGCTGGAATCCAGGCCCAGGACCAAAGAATTTACATATATTAAATTAACAAGATCCAAAATCCTCTATAACAAATCTTTATACTGTAAAATATTACAGCCACATTCCTGCATCTCCTTACAATAATAATTCTTAGGAACACAGTATTCTAGACAGCATATACAACAGTGGGTTTCTGCAAAGATGGAATTCTTCATTACCAGAGTACCAGCTTGTTCATAAATATTAAAAAGTATGTTTTTGAAGTTTTTCAAACTTATTTCTTACTGTTTACATTGTCTCTACTACTGAAAAAGCAGTCAATGTGTACCTGTCCATAAGTCTCTCCCTCAGAGTCTTGAACTGCAGAAAACCACTGCTGGTGACTGTAAAGGACTACAATGTTCTGGATATACAGTGAACAGCCAAGGGGACAAGCAGTCTGGCTTTACTTATGCAAGTAGTCATTCTTACAGTGATTCTTACTTTAAAGAACAGGATTTATACCAAACTGCAGACAAGAGGGCAAGTTCCTTGCTGTCTTATAAAAGTGGATCCTAAATTTACATATAATATGGTTATTTTCATATATGTTATAGGCAATTATTTATATTAGACTAGAGATGGAAGCCGATATTCCAAGAGAAAAAGAACTTCTCTACTGCTACAAGAAAAATCATGTAGAGATTTCTTCAGACAAAATAACATTATGGGTCTGATCTTCATTTGGTAAAAAATTAAACTCCTGGATACATATGAGTCTGCATTATAAAAACAACACTGACAACAGATTAACCTTCTAAAAAGTGACCAAAAGGTACAAAAGGAATGGCATCTCTGAAACCATGTTCTATTGTGGTTAATCATGAGGAAGACCACAAAAAAAATTAGAAATTGCTACAAACTGAAACAGAACACAAAGACCCACACTGGCTGCATCAATGTATCAGATTCATAAATTGGTCATCAGAGAAACCTCTGCTGGAAAAGATCATGTTTACCCTTGCATAAATAGCTTTTACTACATGGTAAAATCATATGGAAGATACTATTGAAATACAGAAATAAACACACTAAACTTGCAGAAAGATAACTCAAATATAGAAATAATAACTGCAAACGCATGTTTATTTGAAGAAGAATGTTACCTAATTTGCTTCCTCTCAATATACAGAGATCTAATTTAAGCTGCTCCCCCCGCTTTTCCCACTTTACTATATTTGCAAGAACCAGTGAACACAGAAATGTGCAGCCAGCCTGGGCCCTCAGGCCAGTAGATCAAGATGGCAGGATGGCCTGGGCTCCCCCGGCGACAGCAGAGCCAGAAGGGTGATTGGACACAGTGACCTGTCTGCATGAGATGAGACAAAAACAGGAGGGCTGTAATGCTGATGAACTAACCTGTCACTCACAAGCTCAGGTCTGAAGGAAAAAAAATTGAAAGGAATAAGAAAAAGGTATAGTAGAGATTTTAGAAAGCATACAAGGCAGACAAATTAAAACATCATTGGAATAATTAGATGACACATTTAATTACCTGTTCATTCAGATGAGCTCAGGATATATAGGGAATATGGCATAAAAATCCAGCTAATAGTTTCTATAAGAGCAAAATACCATTGAAGAAATAACAGATATTGCAGTTTGGCATGCAAGAAAGGATGCTACAGACTATTGCTGGCAGGGATCAGGGTTTCATGCCAAACACTCCAGTTATGAATCAAAATCACAATGAGCAATGAGCTTCTAGATCTTGACACACAAGGCAAGGAGGTTGTTCTTCAGAGTACTTGGCTGTTTTATTGCTTGCTTAGGGGAGGAAAAATCCAGAGGGAAGGTTCACAAGCAGTTCTGCACCCTGGACCCAGTACACCCAAGTGCTGGGTAATGTTCAGGATTTTAGCACTCTGCCTACCATGGCAATCACCAGTGGGAATCACTGTGGACTGGTGGTTTGAGACATGAAATCCAGAATTTTTTTAAAAAAGTCAAAAATGCGTTTAATGATGAACAAGTACTTGGTGTTGAGAATGCCTTTAAATCAGTATGCCCCTGCTATTCCATTTGTGTCATACACAATGGACTAATGCTTGAACTATAAAAAACTGCTAGTGTGTCTGATCTCCATTGCATCAGCTACACATGTACAGTTGTGATTTTTAATTAGGCAAGTTTACATTCCATTAGCAGTAAACAAGACTGAATTTAGAGCTACATCTGCAGGATTACTTTAAAAAATTCATTCTCGTGGCTGGAAAAAAATACATTGCTGACATAAAAAGGAAAAATTAAAAAATTTATCCAGTTTTTTGGGTTTGGATGTTTGAAAGATAACAAAGACTTTTAAGAAATTTTTCTAATAGTGTAAGGAAATAAATGTCTCTTCTAAAAATATGCAACTACTAAATAAGCAAACTTTAAATATTTATCAGTACAAAATAGAGACAGTGTGGAAAGATCCTCTGCTATAGGGCTTGCCTTTTGATAATTATTTTCTGTTAAAGTTCATACAGAAAGTCTATGTCTATTTTCAGCAAAGTATGGTAATTATACTGATTGTCCTGATATTCCCACATTTTAAATAACTCTTTCATTTTACAAGACAAAAATACATAAATTTTTATCAGAAAAAATGCTTTTAAACTTTTTAATCTATCTTAACACATAGCTAATAACAACCAAACACTGGATAATTAATCAAAACAAAAACATACCTGAAAATTTTGTGGATTTATGAACACATTTTGATGTGCACACTTAAAATGTATGAAATGTAAATATGCACACATGCTGATCTGAAAAAAATGTTTGCAGCACCTAAGACAGTAAGTTTCAGAAAAATAACATCTCTAAAGTCTGACACAGAAAACCCACAGAACTTAGTCACCTAAAACACCTAAATTTATTTTTCTTTTAAGTACATGCTCTTGCTATTAATTTTTGGAAATGAAATACACTAACACATGACAAAAACGTTTTTCAAGACATTAACTGAACTTTTTTAATTCTTGAAATATGGGATGTTACACACACACACACACAAAAAAAAAATTTCTACCATTTCCAGCCTCAAAACCACTTTCTGAGAGTTGGCAAGCCTTAAACATAAAATAGCTAACTTACACTAACATGCAAAAGCGAAAGTTACATTAAAGAGATATTACAAGCCTTTAGATTTATAAAGGTTTCAGGGTATATTTTCTGTCAAGTGTACTTGCTCAAAACCTTGCTATTTTATCTGCCTTGAAATCATTAAATATATTTCTGTAAGACTGAACAAGTAAAACAAAAAGGTAATTAACACAGTCTGAATTACATCTTTTTGCACAGAGTAGTACTGTCAAGCATGCCCCACTTTTTAGGTATAAGTCAGCCCAACAGAAAGCTGTTAATGTTTGGAGGATTTTAAATAAAAAAATGTATCTTCTATTTTTAAAATATTTAAAGCAATAAAAGTCTGTGGTAAACATGGTATTGCATATTTGACATTTTCCACCCAGAAATGCATTACTATGTACGATGTATTAATAAACCATGTGCTTTGAGGGACTTCAGTGCTTTGGCATAATTTAGTTGAAAACAGTGTGTAGAATGCGTATTTCTCATATCAACATATAGAAAACAAATACTATGTCATCAGCTCAGCAGCATGCATTCACTATACTGGAAACATATGCAAAACCCCACAAACTTTTGAGAGTTCAGAAAATACCCTTTACCAGAGACTGATTTACAAGTCAGTGGTTTACGATGAAGTGTTGAGTACTTAAATTTTTGTTAGAAAAAGAAAAACAGACACCCTCATCTGACTCTGACTGCTTTTACAGGAAAACAGCCCTCCCTGTTCGTCAGAACAAAATAATTTCTTTCCCCACTTCAGGTTATTATTTGAAGCAAATGAAAAGACAATTATTCTTCTCTCGTCTGGCTAAAGCTCAAAACAGCATGGTTAAATAATACATATAAAAACTACAGACTTATCAGAAATCACAAAACAGAAAGAGAAGGACTCACTGACCCATTTGGAAGACAAAGACGACAAAAGGGAAAAGCTCTAAAAATCAGCTTGTGAGGCCTTTGAGAGATATTCTTCTGGCATTTCATCACAGCAGCCCCAGACCAGTTCACTTCCCTGGATACAGGGAGGGAGAACTAAATAGAGCTGTTTATTAAAGCTGTTGTGCTGGATTGCATTAGGAAGCACGGACAGACCACCTGGACCTTTCAGATTGTGGCAGTGTTTAATTTGCAGGCTGCCCCTCTGCAGCAGCAAGGACTACTACATTTACCAAGCTCAATTACACATTATCTGGAATAGGAGTATAAGAAGAAAAAATAAAAATAAAAAATAAACCCCACAGCATCTAGTACAGGAATACAGTCAATATAAAATAATGAACAGCATTACAAATAGAAAGCAACTCCCCAGCAAACATAACACTTTCACTTCTCGGTTCTTCTACTTCAGCATATTTAAACAAAATAAAACAGCAAATTATTAAATACATTGATTTGGTAAAGCTCAGACTGAATTATAAAAGGGGTTTATTAGAAGAAAAGGATGGTAATTCAGGTTTTTCTAGTGATTCCCTGGCCAGATCATTGTGTTTCTTTTGCCTTTCTCACTTTCAGTACTACATTCGCTGGTAGCTGAAGATACAGATAGAAAGATGGTACTGTAAATATGAATTATGTGAATCATATGGTTAGACCCTTGTGAAAAAAAAAAAAATAAAAGGGGAGTTGAGAAATGGCTGACTCCATACCTGACCAATTACAGCTTGCATGGTCCCTGTGTCCTGCTGAGCTGAAAGATCGCAATCCATCATATGTAGTCTTTGAAAAGGAGAATGGGGGTTTCTGGCATGCATCTGTCAATCAACTTCTGCACTCACAACCATCACCAAAAGCAAGGGAAAAAAGTCAAGCTGCTCCACCAAATAGGATGAAATAGTCATGTGACCTTCAGCACACTCACACACATACATACTTCCATAGAACGTATGAATTTTCTGCAGATATGAAATGACATTGACAAATACCCAATACCAAGTAAATAAAGTGAGACAAACAGCTACTCACAAGAGAAAACACTTGCTGTAATCTTCAGCCTAAAGATTTAATATAGCTAAAAGGTGTTTTAAAATGAGTGTTTTCTTTAGAGCCTAAACTTTTCAGATAAGAAATACATTATACATGCTGACAGTGGTCAGAACTTTAACCCCTTGTGTCCTCTTGCAGCCTTTATTTTTGTTCCTCCCCTTTATACTTCTACTTTATGGATTTTTGAGTTCTCAGGTTTTTTTTCTTTAAGTTTCTTTTGTGTCAAAGTGAAGTGGCTTGTGTTGCCTTCTTTGGTTTTGCAGAGATTATGAGAACTCGATAGAAGAAAATGTTAACAGGAAAAAAAGGAGCAGGGGCTGAGAAACCTGTGTCTGTACTCACAAGTCAAAACATCTCACTGCTTTACTCCATCAGAAGTAAAAAATTTTTTTAACTGGAAATATATATTTAAGTATTAGTTTGTGTGAGCTGTGATGAGCACTCAAAATATTAAATATTCAGACTATGTAAATCCTACTAACAGAATCCTTTCCATTTTGAAGGTTAGCAGAGTTTTGGTTCATTCACTGCTCCACTGAACTGACATAAAATGTTGTTACTTAGGAAGGCAAACACTACCATTTTTTTCAAATTGAAACAGTTTGTTTCATATATCTTCCCCTCTGAGTTAAGATTTGCAAGAATTTCCAAGACTATTTTTTATTCGTGTCAAAATATATCAGCCACTTGTCTCCAAAAATGGAGTGTCCTGAACAACATGCTGCAGCATTGATTGCTGATCCGTTATTGGCCAGTGATTGCTGAAGGGTGACATTAATGTAACCTCATAGCACTTTAACCCTTTGAAGATCAATACAGTCCTCTGGCAATATAGTAGAATAACAGCCCATATACTTTTTGCTGAATTACCGCTTTATATAAATATTAGTGCATCTTTCTGTCCTCCTCAAATTTTATTTCAGTTACTAGTGCAAACAACACACTTTACAAAGGATATCAGAAGCAAAAATGCAGAAGAAAAAGCAGTCTAGTCTCTATGCTTAACCTAAAACACACCCTTTTCATTTCAGTAAGTTTCTGACAATATTTTGACATTGTTATTTCATTTTTAAAGGCATTGAAAATAGTGATCTTAGCTTTTTATCAACAGTATTCTAATTGTAGGCACTTGCCAGTCTAATATTTCCCACCATATAATTTCAAGACTCAACATCCAGAAGTGTTTGGAATGTGATGGAGTGCATGTATATGTGTATATATTATTTGTGTGTATCTATGTATGTGCATACGCATGCAAATATAGAAAAAATGAAATCTATATTGAGGGAGTGAGATAGGCAGGGAATATTCAGCTTACTTTGCATTCTTTGAGTTTTTATAATGCAATTTTTTAAAATGTAAAGAATAAACTTAAGAAATTTTGATACATATTTTAAAAATTAGAAATAAGAGCGATGCACTGGGACACAAGTGCTCCTAGGACAACAAAATATTTTAGCATAATAAATTTTTCAAAACAAGCATTTTTAGATAGACATACAATATTAACAATGAAACATTGCCTCTGGGAGGAGGAAAGAGTACTTGAAATGTTGTTTCCAACATCTGCTATGCATTTAATCTATAAACATAATTAAAATGTACCATTTGGGCTGAAATCTTATCTGCTTCTTACTCAGGAAAGAAAATACACTGAACTAATACCTTGGGCTGGCTTTTGGTCAGCTGAGAATTTGCTGTGGTCTCTTCCTCCAGGACAATTCTATGGAAAAAAACAGGCAGTATTGTGAAGGCCATAATCAACATCCATATCATTGCAAGCAATTCAAAATACAACTGGTTAGTGGGCAAGTGAGTAGATGAGATTGTATCAGCTGCCTCCAGGAAAACAGACATGCTAAAATCAAATACTGCACACGAATTTGAAAGGAAAGTTAGGGATGTCTATTTTATTGTTTTTCTTCAGGAAGAGCCTTTCTACAGTGGGTATGCATAACCTTTCAAATTCCTTTAACTCTTTTAAGTAGCTAAACCTGGCAATTAGCACTGTGGGGTTTTTATTAGCAGAGACACTGACATAGACATTTGTTGCAGAACACAAACAAGCACAGCATTGTATGCACACAGGTCTGCTGCACCCTTGCACACCAACAAACCAACTAGTGGCTTGCACACAACTCCAGCAGAGATGCAAGAGCTCCCTCCTCCCAAGTGAGATATATGCTACCTTTTTATCATAATTAACCTACATTTCCAGAAAATGCCAATCTACTATCTAAAATGTAAAACAACATCCCTGCAGCTAATGCCTTTGCATAAATTACAGCACCATTGTTAATCTGAACAACTGCAAGAGCCTCCTCTGCTACTGCTGGAGCTGCTCTTACCTCTGAGGAGCTTTTCCCTCAGCCAAATCTACCTGATCCTGTTTGTAAGGGCTATACAACTGGTCCCTGAGCACTGCTTCATCTTTGCTTCTCATCCTTCAGGCCTTCCACTGGCCATCTCCTAAAAGGTGTTGGTCCCATTCTGTCTTTTCACTTACTCTGAGGAATTATCTCCCACTCTCCCTTCTCCCTCCCCTGAAAACACACACTTCCTTTGTTGCTGGAAAGGTGATTTAGCTCTCCTGTCAGCAGTCAAAAAGGTGACGGAGCAAGATAGTGCCTAATCTGCCACAGGGCAGACTCAGGGAGAGCAGAGTGCAAAGGGGAACCTGACTTGCCAGATTTGCTGTAGCATGAGCATCCTGAGGAAAATTATTGAAGGACAGAATGACATATACTTCTCACCAACCATCTGTGCTGTATCTCCAACAGACCTTCTGGTCTCCTTTGAAACTTTTTATCCATGGCTCAGCATACCTGAGAGGAAAACAGTTATGGAGTCACAGCTATCTACAGTAGCTATGCCTTCCTACAGGCATGCCCCTTCAGCACCTGTCACTAAGGGCCAGGTTTGCATTGCTGTACCTAAAATCTTTGAGAGAGGTCTTACGTAGGGAGGAGGCTGATTCATGACGTAATCTTTGACAGTGCAAATTCAAAAAGTGGTACAAAGCCTGTGTTTTGAGTTGCACACTGGATTTCTGACAGCCAGGAAAAAAGTAATACTGGGTACATTTAACTGCAGTAGAGTTTCCCTGATTAATTGAAACAATGAAAAAAAAAGAACTTTTGAACAGAACACCATGCTTGATTTTTAGCTCACAGATACACAGCTAAGAAGTTGTGAAAAGAGCACTACTGTATAAAATAATTTCTCTCCTGTCTTCCAGCAGAGTATATGCTTCCTGGGTGGCAAAAATTAGTATTTAGAATTACACAGCAATGCAAAACCCACAAGCTAAAATGTTTTAAAACAAATGGTCTTTTTTTTAATGCTCATTATTTGTGATTGTCATTCCTTCGTGAACTAGAAGCCTTGTGATCAACAGAGCCCAGGGATTTACTAAAATACCTTTAGGCACTTGTTCACATGCCACAGCAGAACTTCCAGCCGATTTAGCGAATTGAGCGAGACACTCCTGCTTCTTACAGCATTGGTACACTAGGGGGACTCTTTTTCCTCTTTTCTCGAATGACTGATGCATGGCACTGTCAGAGCAAGCTGTTGCGCCTCACACTACAGGCCCTTTACTCACCACTTAAACACACAAGACCCAGTTTTGCCCTCTTTGAAAATTAACAAATCTAATTCTAAAGTCTCAATTACTCTTCCTCCCTCTCTCATTTTCTCTATCCATCTCTGCCAAACAGACACACTGGCATTTTGCATCTTGATTTTCATGGATATATGAGAGGGGTTTCTGTATGAATAAACTTCTGCCAAATTTTGCTAATTCCAAAATAATTGTTTTGTATTAAGAGACAGTAATGGATTACAGTTCCGGCCTCTGCAAGCTCATTTTGGCCAATCATTTTTACATTTCAGAGGGAATTTTGCTATTAAGAAAACCTCTAAACTTCTAATTTCTCCTCCTTCAGATTTCATTAATGTAAAATTTCTAGGCTTCTCCCACTGCCCCAGAGCTCCATTTATCAAAAACCAAGCTACTGGGACATACTCACTTCAAGAATTACATTTACTTCTCTTCCTGTATCATGTAAAGAAAATCCAGGAAAAGATGTTTCTGTGCCTGAAATGCTAGAACAAGGCATAATCTAGATTATACTAATTTCTGTACAGCCAGTAGGATCACCTTCCCTCAGTGCTTATCCTTCGCTGTCTAAAGAAAACATCTGAAAAAAACCCTCTTTTTTTCTTGTTATTTATAGAAAACGGACTTGCTGTAACACTTTGTATCTTTGGGAAGGTAAGAATAAATTCATCCACTTTCCCGCTAGATCTAAGAAGCTGGTTTGATTGAAAACTTATTTTTGTGTTTCAGGAAGGATAAATGTTCAACATATCTTTCTGTTTCCTGATTCAACTAGAATTTATAAAAATGAAAAATCTAGGAAATTAGAATGGGATTCTTTCTCCATAGTAAACTATATAGTGAAGAAACAGCACCTTCCTCCTCTACTCCTACGTTAAGTGATGGGAAGTGATTATGCCAATGATGACGGAATCTAGTTTATCATAGGACAAGCAAGTCTCACACCTTCCTGGTGAAATGGAATTGTGGAGGAAAAACATGTTGAGAGGCAGGATGGATTAGCAAGAAAGGATTATATTGACTGGGTAAGGTTTAAGAATATACTTCCCAGATATATTCTCAACTCAACCATTCTAATAAAACCACATTCTTCATGTCTCATGGTGTCTTTTGCAGTATCTGGTGCAATGGACTTTTTAAGACCTCTTCTTATTGGATATATGATGGATAATAATGGAGCTTTTCACCATGTGGATATACTATCTCCAATAATGGAGATTTACACCATGTGAAGAACAGACCATATTTGGGTGAACTGACATCATTCAAGTGAGGCAAATAAGAAATCTGAATGGGCAAAAAGAGGATTGTTACTGTGAATGTGTCATCTTTTTCCAAAACTTTTCCAAAATCTTTGGCAGAATTTAGAACTTGTCAAGGACAGCAGAAATATAAAAAATAATGCATATTTTTCTGTTCATTGAGTAAGTAATAGGGATTTATTAATGAGTCATATCAGTAACTATGTAACTCTTCAGAGCAGTAATGCTTTTACCGCACTGGCAAGATTATAGACTAAAGGGGTGGAGTTTCTAACAGTGTTTAATTCCATACCACCCACATCATGGTAGGGGCATGGTTTCAGCAGGAGGAAGACAGGGCCAGAAATGGAACAATCATGTTTCACTGAGCTCAAGGGAGGGGATGTGCAGGTTTCAGGGTCAGCCTGGCAGAGCTGGCCCCTCTCTGCCACCAGCAGGTCCCTTTCCTGTTCCTCTAAGTGGCGGGTTTTCTGGTTTGATGCTGAAAAACAGTACCAGCAAGCCTGAGATGCCACTCCAAGAAAAAGAAAAAGGGAGAGAGCAGCAGTCGCACAGAGTGGAGCCCAGCTGAGCACACTCTTTTATCAATACTGTTGTGGTTATTGCAATTTTTAAGAAAATTGTGATTTCATCTTAAAATGTCTCCTACTGTTTTCTCCACTGTTGGAATGGGATGGGGGAAAGGGGGCAGCTTGAGTGGGTTTAATTTTCTTGCTGGGTTTTAAACCAGCACACACACCAACAGGGGAAGGCAGATGGTTTCACAGTGTGTGTGATGATGATTAATTTCTTGTTCACTGAAAAGTTTGCCTTCATTTACTTGAGCTGTAAATTGCTTATCTTGCATAGGTGCTAATTCCACTTCAACACAACACAATGAAGTGACAGCATCATTGGAGACAAAAAAATGAGTGAAGGTGGATGTGACAGAAGGGGTGTGTAATGCCAGTGAAAGAACATTTCCTACACACTACATATGCCTCAGATGCCCAGCTCCTAAGTAGATGTGTCTCTCCCATAGAAAAAAAATTTAAAAGCCCAAATAAAATTATGTATCCGTATACCTAGGCTTCTCTTGCTCCAAGCACTGTAGATTATGTTTGAATATTTCCGGTATCAAATAAAGGTACAGAGTATATGTATAAGTATAAGTAAGAGTATATGTATAAGTATAAGTATATACAGAGATGTATTTCCTGGGATTACATTAGGACATGTCCCAGTGAGAAATGTATGATCTTCTCATAGTCAGTTTACAAAATTTGGTTGCAGACTTTATATTCTGCTGTATATTACAGAGGTTCAGGAGAGAATATGTGATAGGTTTGAGCTACTAAAAAAGCCACTATGTACTAATTTTTCCTGAGTTTGCTTCATTTCCCAGTAAACTGTGCTATTTGCTTATTCACAGGGGAAAGTCAGTAAGTGATGACATTTACTTAAAAGCAGTTAATAGAAAAACTGATATTTAAGTTTTGCTAGTAATTATTCCTTTAAGCTATTTATGACTCTTTGCCAGACTTTTATGCTCAGACACCTGCTGAGAGTAAGTTTGTGGTCTACAGTTTGGCCATATGTTAACCAGAAGCTTACACAGTGAGGTAAGATAGGTCCATGGAGGGCAATCAGCTGATGGGTTGATGAATACTTTGACACCCTTTGGCTTTAGGAGGTGACTCAATTGCAAAATGTTTGAGGATGAAGTTATGCAAGAAGACTGTTAGGGAGCAGCAAATGCCTGCTGCTCATTGAAGGCAGGCAAGCTGGGAGCTACTTCTGACCCTGGCACAGGCCATGCCCTCATCAATGGGGCACCAGCCCACAGGCCCTGGTCCAGACAGGCAGAGCCAGCAGGTAGTAACCTGTTCCAAAAAGACCCTCTGATACTGAGTGAATGAGCCAGGTCCAGGGGCCAGCCAGGGAGACTAGCAAGAGACACAGATGGAAACAGGCCTGGAGACAGGTCTATGTCATGGGTCGCGGTTCCACCCAGGAGCCAGGGCTGATGACAAGCTATGACCTAGGTCTGAGTGGTCCCCCCAGGATAGCAGTTCTCTGCATCTTTATTTAAAGCTTCTTCAAATGAACAGGTATGCTCTGGCAACTTTCTACACTCATTGCATCAGTTTTGCAAATTCATAAATCATGTGTATACTAGAACACTATTTTCCATATTTTCATCTATTAATTAAAAAGAAAAATAAGTTTCTTTGTATCTGATGGATATAATTAGTCATTTCACCACACTGACAATCACAGGTGGTTTCAAGTGGGCATATAAAAAGCAAACTTTTCAGTCCTCCTGTGCATCTCCCCTCTAGGCACGCAGGGCCTCTAAAGAGAGGCACTTGCCTTTTAGTGTTGGATGCCTACCTATCCAGCCACCTTCTTATCCATGTCAGCAACAACCTTCCTTTTTACTACATAGCTGCAGAATTCATTTAAAAGTTCATCAGCAGGCTTCATGCATGCTCCTGGAGAGTAAAGTGTATCCCCACAGACAGCAGGGACATGAATGGAATCGCAGTGACACACCAAGGTTTGGTCTCTTGTAGTGCCTGGACTGGTTGGGCACTTTCTTCCATGAAACTTCACAATGTAAACTCAGTTAATGCCAGCCATGATATTTCCTCTTTTAAGAGGCAGACACCAGTTCTGAAAGGAGTTGGACTGGTACCACTAGCCCTGTGTTCAGAGCCCACCCAAATACCTCATCCATGGCTCAGCTGGCCAGCAGAGGCTGGATCTGGTTGTGACTGCATGGAGCTGGACTCCAGCAGTTATGTGGGTTACCCCTTGAGACATCTCTCAGGCTCCACCCTTCACAGTTTGCTGTCATCAAGTATAGGAAACAGGGAAGTTCATGGCCAGGCCTTTTGAATTTAGATTGCAAAAAATGATTGTTAGAGAATTTAGTTTTCCTTGTCCACATCATATTCTGGATTTCATGGCACCTATGAGGAAGAGAACCTCTATCTCTTGGTATGTCGGAATTCTGGAAACTTAGATTTTAAGATTTCGGTATATAGTAATACATGTAAGTCAAGATGGAGGACTTTGGGCATTGTTTGGGTCCTTCTTCTTCACCTTCTTCTTCCATCTCCTTGATGGGTTTAGGTGGTTTTCTGTAAATGGATGAAAAAGGTCCACACTGCAGGCATTATGTAGTCATTATTGGGTCAAAAGTATAAATAATATAGGTGTCAACTCATTATTGGGGGATTATCACTTAAATAACCTTGGAAAGAGCTGGAGGCACTCCATTTTTACCTTCATTTTCAACCTTTATAGTTAGAGCTCACAGGTCATGAGTCTGTAAATAGATAAGAAATAATAAACATCCAAGTCCGAACACAACACCTACGTTTCCTGTGTATTAATCCTGACCTCAGCAGAGAGAAAAAGAAGCCAGAACCATCACAATGGTATAATTCTACAGCCCTTATCCTCCCCACTAGCTGAAGCTTTGACAGAAGAGACATCCCCTACATTAATAAACACTCCTTTCATGAGGAACTGTGGGGTAGTAATAGGTACCTCCATGTCAGGTGAAGTGATACAAATTTCTGCTACAGTCTGAAGACCCTGGGGGAGGCAAATGTTCNTTTGAGGATGAAGTTATGCAAGAAGACTGTTAGGGAGCAGCAAATGCCTGCTGCTCATTGAAGGCAGGCAAGCTGGGAGCTACTTCTGACCCTGGCACAGGCCATGCCCTCATCAATGGGGCACCAGCCCACAGGCCCTGGTCCAGACAGGCAGAGCCAGCAGGTAGTAACCTGTTCCAAAAAGACCCTCTGATACTGAGTGAATGAGCCAGGTCCAGGGGCCAGCCAGGGAGACTAGCAAGAGACACAGATGGAAACAGGCCTGGAGACAGGTCTATGTCATGGGTCGCGGTTCCACCCAGGAGCCAGGGCTGATGACAAGCTATGACCTAGGTCTGAGTGGTCCCCCCAGGATAGCAGTTCTCTGCATCTTTATTTAAAGCTTCTTCAAATGAACAGGTATGCTCTGGCAACTTTCTACACTCATTGCATCAGTTTTGCAAATTCATAAATCATGTGTATACTAGAACACTATTTTCCATATTTTCATCTATTAATTAAAAAGAAAAATAAGTTTCTTTGTATCTGATGGATATAATTAGTCATTTCACCACACTGACAATCACAGGTGGTTTCAAGTGGGCATATAAAAAGCAAACTTTTCAGTCCTCCTGTGCATCTCCCCTCTAGGCACGCAGGGCCTCTAAAGAGAGGCACTTGCCTTTTAGTGTTGGATGCCTACCTATCCAGCCACCTTCTTATCCATGTCAGCAACAACCTTCCTTTTTACTACATAGCTGCAGAATTCATTTAAAAGTTCATCAGCAGGCTTCATGCATGCTCCTGGAGAGTAAAGTGTATCCCCACAGACAGCAGGGACATGAATGGAATCGCAGTGACACACCAAGGTTTGGTCTCTTGTAGTGCCTGGACTGGTTGGGCACTTTCTTCCATGAAACTTCACAATGTAAACTCAGTTAATGCCAGCCATGATATTTCCTCTTTTAAGAGGCAGACACCAGTTCTGAAAGGAGTTGGACTGGTACCACTAGCCCTGTGTTCAGAGCCCACCCAAATACCTCATCCATGGCTCAGCTGGCCAGCAGAGGCTGGATCTGGTTGTGACTGCATGGAGCTGGACTCCAGCAGTTATGTGGGTTACCCCTTGAGACATCTCTCAGGCTCCACCCTTCACAGTTTGCTGTCATCAAGTATAGGAAACAGGGAAGTTCATGGCCAGGCCTTTTGAATTTAGATTGCAAAAAATGATTGTTAGAGAATTTAGTTTTCCTTGTCCACATCATATTCTGGATTTCATGGCACCTATGAGGAAGAGAACCTCTATCTCTTGGTATGTCGGAATTCTGGAAACTTAGATTTTAAGATTTCGGTATATAGTAATACATGTAAGTCAAGATGGAGGACTTTGGGCATTGTTTGGGTCCTTCTTCTTCACCTTCTTCTTCCATCTCCTTGATGGGTTTAGGTGGTTTTCTGTAAATGGATGAAAAAGGTCCACACTGCAGGCATTATGTAGTCATTATTGGGTCAAAAGTATAAATAATATAGGTGTCAACTCATTATTGGGGGATTATCACTTAAATAACCTTGGAAAGAGCTGGAGGCACTCCATTTTTACCTTCATTTTCAACCTTTATAGTTAGAGCTCACAGGTCATGAGTCTGTAAATAGATAAGAAATAATAAACATCCAAGTCCGAACACAACACCTACGTTTCCTGTGTATTAATCCTGACCTCAGCAGAGAGAAAAAGAAGCCAGAACCATCACAATGGTATAATTCTACAGCCCTTATCCTCCCCACTAGCTGAAGCTTTGACAGAAGAGACATCCCCTACATTAATAAACACTCCTTTCATGAGGAACTGTGGGGTAGTAATAGGTACCTCCATGTCAGGTGAAGTGATACAAATTTCTGCTACAGTCTGAAGACCCTGGGGGAGGCAAATGTTCCTGGAGGCATGAGTAGATCACAGGATGATAATAAGCCATGAATGGGATACAGGAAAAAGTATTCCTGTGTGTCAGACAAGAAAAGCAACCATTGTGTAAAACCCTGGTAAGAACTCACCCATACCTCTATGGATATTTCTCATTCATTATGTTCTAAAATGACAAAATCCATCTGGAATGAATGCAGATGAAGATTAAGCAGATGATTTGTGGGCATGGAGTGCCTACAGAAGAAAAATTATGATTGGAAGGAGCAATGCAAAGGCAGATAGGGTTGTCATCATCTTCAAGAAAGGGATCAAGAATTAAGACCAAAGGAGGAAAAAACTTATTGAAGTACAAGGAAAAATATGATAAAGAACACAAAAACATTTGTGACCTCTTTCTAAAAAGACAACCTCACCATAAAGAGTGCACTAGCAAGTGTCCTTTGATGCATTGGTGAAGAATGGTGGTGAAACCACACGTGCTCTTTACATCCCTGCAAAGTTCATGCAGAGAAAACAAAAAATCTCATCTCTGGCATCACCACAACCAAAGACTGTCCTTGGTATAAATGCCCTTATTCACATAGTCTGAAGGTACATACCAATTTTGGCACCAATGTACAAAATTACAGTAATAGTACCTCTCTTAATCTTTTAGTATTCCAACTACTAAATTTTAAAGAAAAAGGAGACTTGATAGGGCTTTAGTTAAGAACACCTTCCCACATATAAATGGAGGCAAATATCTCTCAGAAAGAGAGAAAAAGTGAGTGCTGCCTAGAATCAAAAAACTAAAACTTTCCAAACAATATTAAGAGTGGTAGGATAAAAAGCAATTTGTTGCCCTGTTCTTTTCTGTTCTTTTAGCCTTCTGATTGTTTACATACTTAAGAGTCAGATTCTCACACATTTTCTATAAATAATACTATTGTTTACATTCCTCCAGTTAGGAGGGACAATTGATAGACACCTTCTCAGACAAGTGGAATTGAAGAGGTTGAACCTCTGTCTTCCAATGTAGTCCATTTCTGTGAAATGTATATAAGGTGAAATCAAAAAAGTAAACTCCTCTTTTCCTCCTCTCGCTCTGGCTCGGTCATCTCTGTTGTGTCTCATCGTGGCTTTCCTGCGTCAGCAATTCTTTAATAAAAGCTTTTAGGTGCACAAATATGGCTAAAAACACATGTGATACAGGATTTTTTAAATTTTTATAAGATTAATTAATTAGTATATCTAGCAGGTACATCCAATAGGAGATAATTTGCTCCAGCAACCCACCTTTTTCTTTGCCCTATATCTTGTTGTGTCTCTCAAATTCTAGTGAAAAACAAGATGTCTGTGTCAGAAATCTTGAGAATAAGACTAAACAGAGTTTCAATAATGTGTTAAAGAGGGTTAGCTTATTGTTTTAAAGTGTGAGAGAGGGCGGGAAAAATACTAGAAAGTATACAACTATATATTAAAAATCTAGAAAGCAACAAATATATGAAAAAAGCTAAAAATCTTTAGGCATCATGAGAAATGAGCTCTAAAAGTTTTGTGCAATTACTGAAGTGTGTCTTATATCCCATATAAACCCAGCCAACGGATGTATTTGTTATTGATCAAATGGGAGCTTCAGACAAGTCCTGCTTAGCCTCCGATTTTTTGGCAGGAGCTTAAATTTAGGTGGGCCCCACCTAAAATATCCTCAGCCCACAAGTTCTAAGGATCGCAGATCAGGCCTATTATAAAATGAGTTATTTATTGAATAAACAGGAAATAACACGCAAAAAGGCCTAAAACAGAGTTACTTACTACACATTATAAAACAAAGTAACTACTAGTAGATTACATAAAACATTGCACAACATTAAGGTACCTATATTAAAGCTAGCAAAGAAATAGTATAGATTAGGACTCTATGTAACTTACCATCAATTTGACAATATTGTACATATAATCCTTTCATTGAACCCTAAAGAGAGTAACCACAAAGTAGGCATTCCAACTTTGAGGAGAAAACTCCACACATTTCCAGGGAATGTGCAGAAGACTTCTGCTTTGTGAAAGTTTGGTGTAGCGTTTATAATTTGTAAAGTCAAGAATTCTAGCTTATCTCTCCAAATCTCACTTCCACTGTGAGATGAAAGCATTACTCCCACGATGCCAAAATAACTCACTGTAAGACAAGCTATCCTGATTGAGTTATTTCAGCAGTTAGCAAGCTCATGTGCAGTTCATGTGAGGGGAGAGATACCCTGAGTTATTTCGCCAGCTAACAAGCACAAGTTAAGCTCTTGGGGGAGGGGGTTGGGGGGTGGCAGGGGTGGTGAAATGCCCTGCTATAGTCAACAGAGGAATTGCACATTTTGGTTTCAGTGAGACAGGTGGATGTGACTACAATAGCAACCATGAGCCATTTTCACAGTTTGGAAGTCATGTTTGTCTGACAGCCTTGGGCAGAGATCCAAATGTTTGAGAACTAAAAATGACTGACATTTTCATCACACCAGTGTCCCTCTGCTCGCTTGTTTTTTCAAAGTGTCTGTGTCCCTGGTGGTCTTATGGCACTGTCCATCTCAGCCTGCAGCTCTGGCTACACTTTGGTTTTCCTCTGGCCCACAGCTGCTGAAATCAGCCCCTGTATGCCCCAGGAAAAGGGTACAGATCAAGTCACTGATCTTCCTCATTGTGGGACTTCAAAGACATTAGCTCTGGCACAGAAAGGGGTGGCTGATATGGATGGTCTCTTGGCTGTGGGGCTGGACTATCCTATGGCCTGAGAGAGGAGTAACAGTGCAAGGTTAGTCATTGGAAGCCAAGCAGAGGAGGACATGTCTTGAGTATCTGGAAGCTGTGTCTACTATATAGCCACCAAGGGCAGGGGCAGACTCTTGGACACAGGGACAGCCTCAGGACCAGCACTCCAAAGGCCTTCCTCTGAAGGCCTAATATTATGTTCAGTTTTAGGCCTCTCACTACAAGAAAAATATTGAGGCACTGGAGTGAGTCCAGAGAAGGTCAAAAAAGCTGGTGAAGGGTTTGGAGCACAAGTCTTATGCAGAGCAGCTGAGGGAGCTGGGGTTGCTTAGCCTGGAGAAAAGGAGGCTCAGAGGGACTTTATCCCTCTCTACAACTTCCTGAAAGGAGGTTATAGACAGGTGAGGGTCAATCTCTTGTCCCAATGAACCAATAACAGAATGAGACAAAACCAGCCCAAGTTGTATGAGGGGAAGTTTAGATTAGATATTAGAAAACTTTTTTTGCACTGAAAGGGTTCTAAAGCACTGGAACAGACTGCCCAAAAGAATGGAGATGTCAACATGGAGGTGTTCAAAAAACATGTGGATATGACACATGAGGACTGGTTTAATGGGGGTGGTGCTGCTGGGTTGATGGCTAGACTTGGTATTCTTAAGGCTTTTTCCAACTTTAACTATTCTATGGTTCAATGATTCTATGAAGCATGCTGGACAGAGGTTTGGTGGGCACAGCTGCAATGAATGGGGTTGTGCATGGGGACTCCTATGTCCCACTCACAGAGCTGGCCCAGGGTCAGCTTGAAGACATCCAAGAAAAAGTCCTTAAGGAGCTATTGTAATTACGTGGTGGGGGATGAGGGAGGCTGGATGTAGTTGCCGAAGGTTCTCTGCTGCAAGGCCAGCTCTGAGTATGGCTGTGCCCAAAGCCCATTGGATAGATGGAAATCCTGCTTCAGACTTCAGGGAACAGATGCCAGCTTCTCAGAAGTTGAGAAGGAGCACCAAACCAAGTGGTAAGACCAAGGAAATGTCTTCTGGAAGAACACTTGAGGAGCACTGCAGAGCACTCTGTCTTTAACCCCTGTGAAGCCAGGGGCAGCAGCCATAAGAAATGAAGTGTGGAGATGTTGGCAGGATTCCGGTGCTTTGGAATACCCACTGGTGCCTTTCCAGGCACACAAAAAATTGGTGCCCCTGAAGTTGATCAGACTGGTGGCATGTGGCCAGTTCTCAGAAGCTCCTGAGATGAGTCCATGTAGGCAGAATAGGGCTTGGGCATCTTCTGGAAGGCAGGGACAGCCTGTGGGAGGAGTAGACAGGTCTTTCTCACATTCTCTGAGAATAGATGATGGTCAGTGCTGGGGTCAGGGAGGAATTTTTCTCAAGGCAATTTTGCTTCTGACACATTGAGCCTGACTGCTGCTGAGGGCTTCTCTGATCCTCTTCTTGTACGTTTTTGATCCCTTTCGCAGTCTCTGATACTCCTGCTACATGAAGATGGCCTGTCATGCCCTGCATCTGGGCGGGAGAAAGCCTTTTTTTTTATCCGACAGTGGGCTGTAAGTGTCCCTGGTGGGTTTTTTTTGCTTTTGTCTGCCACACTGAGCAAAACCTCTTGCCAGGGCTCATTTGGGCCATTTTGGCCAGGTGGCAGGTGCTCTTGCTCCTTGAAGGTATCCCTCATGACCCTCTTCAGAGGAAAGGAAGCTTTCCAGACTCCCAGAGTGGGCCCCAAGGGTGACCTTGGGCTTGCTTCTTGTCCTCCTGTAGCACTGGGCACAGACCCTTGTCAGGGCTCCTCTGGGCCCCTGTGGCTCTGTTCTTGCCTGCTGCCCTCACACCTCCAACGCACCAATCGTGCCCTGGCTCTCTGGCCCATTGCAAGTTTGGAATTAAGGTGAGCTCTACTCTTCCTTTGCCTCTATTTTCCATGGAGTTATTGCATCTATCCAGAGCTGCCACTTTTCAGTTCTCCTGCCTGCAACACAAGTACAGGACAGGCACAGGGCAACACAAGCACAGGCCATGCATCCCTGGCCAGGAAGCACAGCAAAAAAGGAAGTCTTGGAAGGCCAAAATTGTGCTTGTCATCAATATATGTTATAATTTGTAAAATACCCCACAATACCATACATTCCTTCTTTATTGTGTGAGGTTGGTACAGACCAACCTTCAGTCTTTGTGTTCTCACATTTCAGGAAACAAGAGTTTCTGGGCCTGTATTGCTGCTGCTGCATTCTTGTTGCTCTGTCACTTGCCTTTTCCAGGCTACAAAGGATGGGTTTTCAAGCTAAACTGAAGAACACATCAGCCTTCTCCTGGCTACACATGGTAATAGTTGTGAGCATCAGCTCCAAAATGAAGAAAAATAATTTAAAAAAAAATCCTGCTCCCAGTTATAACCTGTGTGTTATGTGTCCTTGAATGTATCTTTGGAGCTGAAAAGCCCCTGACATTTCTGGAAGATAATGACCATTGTTACTTGACTCATTATGAGCACAGGAAATAGAATAGAGCAGTTATGTCATGTTAAACCCAGAGCTCTACATGAAAGGTCTGACCCAGGTCTGAGGGCTCCACCCTGAGAGCAGCTCTCTGCAGTGCAGTTCCCAGGCCTACCCAGGAGACAGGGGTAGAGAGAGGCACACCTACAGCAGGGCTCAGGCAGGGACTGAAGGTCCCAGGCTGAGCTGGGACATGTCCTCTGCCCCATGGCAGGAGATGGAGGAAGTGGGGAGAAGCCAGTCCCATCCACTGAGGCCTGTGAGTACAGGCAGGACACTGCAGGACTTGTAAATTGGAGTTGTGTTTGCTAGCTTCCAGTCAGTGGGAACCTTGACAGACTTCCAGGACTATTGCGTAGATAAATGAGAGGAGTCCCTCTGTGACATCTGCTAGCTCCTTTAGTACTATGGGATGAATCTCATCAGGCCCAATGGACCTGACATTAGGAAGTATTTCTTTACCAGTGGTCCAACCCTGGAAGCAGGCTTCCTGAAGAGGTCCCTCCATGTCTGTCAGTGTTGAAGAGGCATTTGGACAATGCCCTTAATACCATGCTTTAGCTTTTGATCAGCCTTGAATGGAACAGGCAGTTGGACTATCACTGGATGATCATTTTAGATCTATTCCAGATGAACTATTCTAGTCTAATCTAGTGTAAGGATACATCTGTCCCCTCACAATTGCACTGTCCAAAAATGGAAAAATCACTGTTCCTGCAGCTGGAATGCTCAGAAGAGCAGGGAATCCTAGGGATATAAGAGGTAGTTAATAAAAAAATAGGAGCTAGAAAGAGGATGAAGAGTGGAAATTATGTGGTAGCAAATGCAGAGAAGCTAGAGACAAGTGCCAATTCTGGGAAAAACAATGGGTGAAGACTTGGGAGAGAGTAGAATTTTTTTTTTCTCCTATAGAAATCTCCCATAGAGGCCTGACCTTGAACTATTATCAACCTGAGGACTGAGAGGTGAGTGAATGACAGGGGTGCTATAGACGAGAGCCCTTAGGAGTCTTTGTCCAAAGGAAGCTATTCCCAGTTTCAAAATTCCCAAACTTTTATCTGAAATGAAAACTATTTTTAATTGATTATAACATGCTCAAAGAACATTAAATAGGATTTAATAAGGTGTGAATCATCAGGACAGCTGCTTTGGTGACACAAAATGTGCAGAAACCATTTTGATCCTATTTCACAGAATGTGTTCCATGTCGCATACATGGCATGATCACAGCTACCCAGACTGCTTTCTTGAGATATCTCTGGGGTTTAATTACCCTGTCAATTAGAGTTAGAGGTATGAATGTGACAGTGAAATGATAAAGATTGCTCATGGGTTCTATTCTCTACTTATTTGTATTCATTAGTCTTGAAAGAGGAGGACTTTTCACATTGTCTTGACATGGATGCTAATAAGCCTATAATAAGAGATTCACTGCATCAAATAAATAGGTGCCAGCAGCCATGAAAAGAACAAGTTAAGATAATGGTACAATGCAGTCCAGTCATGAAGAGGTGGAGAGTGTAGTCTCCTGGATAAGGCAGAACACTGTTAATTTTCAAGGATGAATGGATTTAGCCAATGAATGGAAAAAAGCCTTGAAGAAGAGGGAAAGGATGACAAAAACCAGCCACTTCTGAAAAAATGATCAGAATGAAAGTACATTGTATCAACATATGCTCTATGAAGCTATGGAAAGCATTTAAAACTGAATATTGAATAAACTGAAGTAATTTTCAACAAAATCCTGAACTAGGGTGAATCAGAAAAGCATTCTTAAGGTATATAAAGCTATGTTTACTTCCATCTCCTGAGACTCCTTTCCATCTCCTGAAACAGACTAAGTGCCATGTTCATGGGACATATGCGTGCGCAAAGCATTTTGGATCAATGCTTTTAGTTTCAAATTATCTGGATTGGGTTGGACAGAGTGTAAAAATGAGAACTATTATTAATATTGTATGCCACAGGCTATATCAATGTATCAAATGTAAATGGTTTTGTGCAGGCTAGTACTTGTTTGGTGCTTTCAGTATCTTCAGTTGAGCAAATGCCTATAGTATCTCTGTGTGCTTAAACTACATTGGTTTTCAAGGTAAAGTAAAACATGCATAAAGTCCATACACTTCTAGATTTTTTATTTGTGTGACTCATATAAGTCATATCATCCTGTGATTTTAATGAGTTCTATCTTCATATGTTCCTGCTCCTGGAAGACTTTCATGGCCTTGCTCTGTAACTTTTTCTCTCAAGCTGCTTTAAACACAAAATAGAACTATTTCTGAATAATAGGGTTCTAAGAACTCAGTAGGTGTATTTGGGTGGAAACAAAAAAGTATAAGCAGTTGATGCTGCTAGCCTTAGCAACAGTAAAATTGTGAAAATCCAAATTTTCAGGGTAGTTCTCTTTTTTTACTTCCAGTTTATAGACTATGATTTTTAAAGACACAGTACTCTTATTTTCAGTAAGTTTTTTGTGCCAATTTTAATGCACAATTCTTCCATACTTGACATGAAAACACTAAAAGAAGAATGATAAGAATTCACACCATGGAATTACCATTACATAAAATTATTAGGGTTTATAAGAACATAAAACATGTGTGTTTTAAGAATATCATGCAATCATTCCATTTCCAAACATTCAGGACTAAACTACCTCTCAGCAGTCTTACAGGAATTGCAATTTTCTCAATGACCCTTAATATCAGTACAACTCCCCTCAGAGATCAAGGGCAGCAGATCACTTTAAGAGTGTAGACTCCCAGAGCTGAGCATTAACAGTCCTCTGTGTTTATTTCAGGAAGATTTTACTGATTGTTAGAGATGCTTCTCTGAACCATGGTAAAAGCATTATAAACCTTCAAAGGGACATTTGAAAATTCAGTCAGGAAACTGACTGAATTCTTAAACTAGTATTTATTCCATATGCAACAACTTGAGACTAAGACTGTATTTTACACCCTTGAAGTTTAAAATGTACAAAATTATTTCCTAAATTCCTCATAGGTTGTTTCTTTGATGTCTTTTCCCCATTCCCCTTCCACTTCTCACACAGAAAATACTTAGCATAACAGCTGCTCTAGGTTCTGGTGGAGAACTGTAGAGAGAAAAGAGATGTCACAAGTTCCACCCTCTAGGAATCTCTGTAGATAGGATAAAGTGCTCTGCTCTCAGGTTTCACAGAGCCATCTTCTGTGTCACACCTTTTCATAGACAGTCTGCCTTCTCACTCATTTGCAGAGCTGTTCCCTTAGCAGTATTACATACCAAGGGCTCAGAGCCTTGCCCTTGATCAGTATGTGTCTTTATTTCTGTTTTGTCCCAATCCAATAAGCACCTATTATTGAGACATCAAAGAAAACAATAGGAATAATGCCCACATTTGATGCTACAGAACTAAAATTAAATATCTGAAGCAGGATAAAGCTATGAGATAAATGTCTTCAAAGTCAGAAAAAAGAATGTTATGTCTTTAACCTGTTTACATGAATGTATTTTCTCTGGTGGGATAATCAAAGTTTCAAAGATCTTGTCCTATATAATATCAAATCCTATTACTATTCAGCAGGGGAAAAGCTATTCTCTTAAAATCAAGATACTCTTTAAGAACTCCCACCATGAAAAAGCTTGTATTGTATGCACAAGCACACACAGAAAGTATCTCAAAGGGAAATGTTTGCCTCAAATTAATTTCCATCAGATTTGATTGAAAAACTCACACGTATCTGTTCATTGGAGGTTTGTGACCTGATTCTGCCTGACTGGGATTTGGTAATCAAATGGAGACTTCTACAATACCTGTATCATTTTTGCTGTAGTCAAGAAATACAGCTGTAAAATGTGCATCATATCAGCAAAATTAGAACAAGCTGATTTTTTGTATGCAGCTTCATTTGTTCATTAATGAAAAGGACAGGCAAGGAGATTTTCTTCTCCTTTTAAAATGCCTTTATTAGATTAGCTTGGGGAGAAGGTCTGACGGGTTGCGCACACGCCGCTGCTGCTCCCAAGGGTGACTAAGAGGAGGAGGTCTGCAACTCTTCCCACTGGGGCAGAGCCGATACTTCCAACCTCACGGGAATACCCAGAGTCCAAGTTGGCTTGAAAATCCAGGGGTGTCACTCCTGGCAAGTCCTCCACTGGTCATGGTGAGAAGGGAAAACCTCGGAAGTCATGCCCCTTGTTCCTGACCACAGTCTGTCCTTTTTAGTTTTTTATTTCAAAAGCTGGCTCGCCATCTGTCGGGGTTTTTCGGGTGCAGTGGTGTATTCCAGCACTGGTATTTGCATACACTTCCAGTCGCCATCTTTGGGAGCAGCAGGGCTTGACCAGGACCCGACAGAGAGGGAAACAGAGCAGGGATTACAAACAACACTTATCTATGAGACACGGAACACTAAACTGGCAACACAGAAAATGGAACACCAAACATTAACATCTCATTCACTCCAGGAAAGGTTTATCCATCTCAATTAACTAAATAAGTGCCCATAATTAGGAAAAAAAAAGCAAAATACAAATAAAAAACAACTTCTAAATGTTATGCTAATAATATTGTACCATGTCCAAACCAGTTTGTATACTTGAACAGATTTTTCCTACAAAGTCAAAATTTCTCATGCAATTTCTTATTGCTGGCCACTATTGCAGCTACTTTAAAAATAGGCAAGACCTCAAACCTTTCTCACATGGCATCATGAGTTAAAGGTGAAATATGACCTTGCAAGGACCTTGGAGTCTTTGGGGGCGGATGGGCATTTATCGGGCGGCCGGTCCTTGATGATTGATGTTTGGTTTCAGCCATTGAGGGGACAGGAAAGCGACTCTTTGGAGAAACTATTTAAGTTGTGAATGACTGGATTCACTCTCTCTCTGCCCTGGGATTTTCACGAGGTAACATCGTGTGGTAGCTGCTGTACAGGGCCAGGCTGGGCCTGGTCCTTGCTGCCCCTGGGTGGCCGGGCCAGGCCTGGCTGGCCCTCTGGGAGCCGCGTTCCCCACGGGGGGAGCAGCCCAGCCATGCCAGTGGGTCCTGTCACGGTGAGCAGCAGGAGAGTGGAAGGAAGGCTCAGCACCTGCTGCTGTTGCCGGTCAGGATGGGGAGGATGTTCCTCCCTCATTCGGACCTCCAGTAGCCGTGGCCTCGCAAAGAAGTGGCCTGAGCCATGAGAATGAGGGGTGGAGAAGGAAACATCCACCAACTGCCCCGCGAGGCAGGCACCTCATGATCAGCAGAGGTCTGGGCATGTTTAACTCTTTTCTTGCCAGCAGATGAACTTTTCAAAGCACTGGCCCTTTCCCCGGAGTGAAGACAAGACAAAGTGATTGAACTATAAAAAGAGATAGCATGAAATTGAGTCAAGAAAGAGTGGAAAGTCTGTTCGGGAAAAAGGAAGAGGAGTGGCCTATGTAGCTGTAATGTTTCTGTATTTATGGAGAATGGACTTTTTTTCCTGTAACATGTAAGTGCTGTTTGGGGAAGATGCATGGCTCTAGTTAAAAGTGATATGAAGCCCTTTGCTTCTAGAGAAAAAGGAGATCTGTAGTTTTTGAGATGAAGATGATTTTGAAGATAGAAGAGGATTTTGGTTTTTATGATAGAGGAGGCATTCTTAAACAATACCCCTAATAAGCAGTTTATGACCTGTGTGCAGTCTTTGGGCAAGCAGCTGTAGGTAGGATTTCTCACAGTTTTTGCAGAGTTTTTTTCAGGCTGCTGTAGAAGTGTTATCTCCATAAGACACAGAAAAAGACTCCTTTCCTAAAGGAACTGATGAAAGATTATTTTTAAATGGTAACCCTGACTGAAGCTACAGGTTTTGTCTTTTTATGTTGTGAGTCAGAAAGTGAATATTTGTGAGGGGAAGGAAAGATGTTTTGAAGGTTTTTCATTTTTTGTTGTTGTTGTTGTTTGTTTCTTTTCCTCTTTTCTTATTCTTTATTCTTAATGTGTGTGAATAAACTATCTTTTGTAATTTTAAGGTGAGCCTGTTTCACTTTTTGAGTTCCCCTAGTCATATATAAAATAGCAAACACTAAACCATCACATTAATTGGTGCATTGACTGGTAAACAAACCAAATTGTCAAACATGAAACCCTTTACACATGGCAAGATCTGAAAAATGGGAATTGAACAGGAAGGAAAGGGACAATAGCCATCTTTGGAAATAAAAGACAAAAGCTTCGAGGCTGAGAGAAAATGTCCAATTTTCAGAGCTAACATATGATCATCACAAGAAAATTTCCTGGTTTCTTTAAGAACTTCTGTGTAGAGAGTAATGAGTCTGCTGGATCTTCTCTCTGTGTAGTTGGCTTTGGACAAGAGGACCAGCACGGAACACAAAGGTCTTACTCTTGAAAACTGAATTGTATGTATTTGGGACAGGAATGGAATTCATTTCTCTTATGTTATTTCCTCAAAATAATACTCCAAGCTTTTTGGGCCTGATGAGGAGAAAACAGAGTAACTTACACTCTGGACACCCTGATTAACATAACAGTAACATCACCTCCCAGCTATCTCTGTCTCCATGTCCTGGTTTCAAAGGGACAGGTATCTGTCAGCAAAAGCTGGAAGTTCCCTTTGAATATAGAATGTAAACCCCTCCCTCAAATTATTATAATTTTGCAATTCGGGGCTCTCAGGCAAAGTTTTGGGAATAGGAATAACAGTCTTTTAATAGGAATATTAAAAATACAAACATAATAGTACAGAAAATAATAAATACATGCAAGTAAAAACAAAGAAACCCCAGAGAAACGTGACCTGACACCCTGTTGGTCAGGGTGTTAGAAGCAGTCCAGGTGAATCCTCCTGCAGTAACAGACGCAGTTCTGTGGAGTAGATATGGTTCTGTAGAAAGTCCAGTGGTGGGAAGATGGTCCAGTCTTCCTCTGGGAGTCCAGTGGAAAACAGGAAGGTCCTGCTGTTCTTATGTCTCCCCTTTTTATCTAGGTAGGGATGCTTGGGTCCCTCCCAGCTGGGCAAAGCATCTCACAGTGGGATGATGTAATGTGTCAGATCATTGGTGAGCATTAATGGCCCATTATCAGAAAATATCAGCTCTGAAACTCGTGCTTGGCCACGCTATTGTCTTGGTTAAGTACCCAGCAATTAGTTACTTACCTAGCAACTTAATGGAAAAAATTCAAGTAACACAAAAGAAACAATACCCAACCTCCAACACTCCATCATGTAGATCTCCCTTAAAATGTCATGTTCAAAACTAGCAGAATTAACTGCTCCTTTCACCTAAAAACAGATGAATGAGAGGAAGAATATCATCAGAAGTTTAATTGTAAGCTGAATGAAAAGAGAAAAAAATTTGGAAGAAGTGTGATACCAGCACTGCAGTCAAGCATTCAAGTCTCCAACTGCCTGGGACTTGCTAAAAAATTTTGGTTTCATCACTTATCACCTCAGTTCATTTGCATTCTTTTGTTGCCATTTGATTGAATAAAAATAGTAAAATATATTAATATAGTTAACATTAGTAGTAGTTAGGCTAAAGCTTGGGCAGTCGACCTGTTGTGTAGGCCCATGGAAAGAATTTACCGAAGCTGGAAGAAATGATCAAAGGATTTAGTGAAGCATGTAGTACATAGAAACTTAGATAAGTATGTGATTATAATCAATAATGAAGTATAATCATCTTAAGACGTTTGAACGGTAGGAGTAGGGCTTGGGAGTTTCATCTATAGTTTTAAGCCAAATACGCAGGGAAATTTATGACCTTTAAAATGTTATCTAGATGGAAAATGTGAATGTTTGATGTAAGAAAAATACGTAGATTGATGAAGTAATCTTTGTAACAAAGGTATAAGAAATGAGCACTTTTGTGGCTAAGGGGGGCTCTGTCTTTGGACGCTAGTCCACAGGCTCCCGAGGCCTCAATAAAGCACCGCATAAACGACTTCGGTTGTTTGTGTTTTCTTCGGATCGGGCAACACTTTGAGGCATTTTGATTTCTGTTATATTTTCCACTGTACCTTCCTCTTTTATCTTCTTAATCTACCAAACAGATAACGCTGTATTTTTAACAGGCATCTCCATTAGGGTATCCACTAAGTGGCTCCCAGGCCTCTGTCACAAGTCACTGAGACAAGGAGATAGGTAAAGTAGTTATTGATACTACTGCCTTGGTAGCTGACACTATTTCCAACTATTTTTGGAGGATGAGGAAAAGAGGCAGTATAAAATTAACCAAATTGGGTCACTTCAGAATCTATGTGCAGGCAACTGCGGCCACTTTCTAGTCCCCCCAAAAAAACTAAGGTGAACAAATACATTGTTTTTGTGACGATCATACCCTCACAGCTCATCACATTCTTTACAAGGGATTGAAGTTGTAACACCTGTGCTTTTTGGGTGATTGATTTTTGAGGAGTTATGCTGGATACAAATGACTACAAATAGACATTAATGCTTTCATGGAATAAGGGAGTCAAGAATCAGATTCCAGAGGTATGAATTAAAGCAGAAGGTATGTGTTAGGCCTGTGAAAACTAAGAAGGCAAGACCAAAACCATGCATAATGGAGACAACTTGAACAGAGTGCATGGAAGGATGCAGCGATCTACTCATAGGCTGTGAGAAAAGGTGCTCAGACTGGAGTGGGTAGATGCTGAAAAGCTATCATCTAGTGGGAAACTCAAACAGGGAGAGAAGACCCTTGCTTCGAGAGATAAAGAAAGTGAGCCCTTTCTTCAAAACTAGAACAGCTTATCCTTAAAAACTACACCCCATGTACTAAAATGACCCACACCATGCAGTTTTGGGAAAACTGTTTTGCTCGTGGGAGACACTCATGTTACAGTAGGTCAAGCAGAACTGCTACTCATGAAAAATTAAAACCCCACTGGGGAAGTTCATAGAGAACTGTCTCCTGTGGGAAAGAACCCATGGCATAGCAGAAGTGACTTCTCTCCCTAAGCAAATTGAAGAAAGATTTAGAGTGAAAAACTGACCAAAACTCCCACACCCTGTCTCCATCTACCATCAGTGGGAAGGAGGGAAGGGCTGGAGGGGGGGAAAACAGTGTTCCAAAGGCTTATTTTAGTTCTCATTATCCTCTTTTACTTCTGTTGATATTTTTTTTTTCTTTATACACTTTAAGTTTAAGCCTGTTTTGCCTTTAGTTTTACCTCCTAACCCTTATATCAACTCATAAGTCCTTCCATTTTTCTTTCCACCTCTTCTGCTCAACTACAGCACATGAAAATGAGTGAACAGCTTTTTTTTGTGGGTGCCTGGGTTTTAGCCAGTGTCAAACCATGACAGAAGTCAAAAGTATCAATTTACATTTATCTTATTTCATTTTACTTTGCTAAACACCCAGGAGCAACCACTTCTGAAAACACCTGTGATGTGAAGTAATATAGCATTTATTATATTCTTCAGGAAGGAAGAATGGCCTACAGAGAAAGGTAATCATGAAGTCTTGCAATCATTGCTTTGCCTTCATAATTTCAGTTCCATGTTACTTTATTGCACCAAAAACCTAAAACTTCATCTTAAACTTCAAATACTTGTATGTGAAGAAGAAGGTAGAAATTATGACCTTACTGTTCTGTATGGCCTGAAGAAATGAGAGAAAATAATCATATGGACATCATTTCTTTAATTTAAGCCAGTCTTAGAGTCCTGGCTCATGATTTTGAACAGTTAGAAGTTGCAGTTTTGTTTGTGCTTCAGACTTAACAGTACAATAAATATATTCCTAGGCAGGATATGATCAGAAAAAAACCCAAACAAAACGTATTTCTAGAAACTGGTTATATAAAATATTGCAGCTTTCCTTTGATATCTTCAAGTAAGTGCAGTTGAATTCACTGACTGCTTGCAAATTCTATAAAAGTTTGGTCTAGGATCTCTTCATGAAGAGCCTTGTGTAAAATCATCCTCGTGTTACTGTGAACCTTGAATAACAACCATCTTATGGCAAGCCAAGAAACACACAGATATTCAGGGTTTGAAACAGAAGCACAGAACTTTTCATTAGAACTTGTAATGGTCTGGTGGGTAGGCTGAGGGGCAGGGAGAGGAATCTCTTTCCTTTATAGGTTCTGTAACCTGTGTTGACAGCACTGCTAATATTAGTCCTCTGGAAGATGGGCTGCTAATGACAGGTTTTCAAACACTTTAGCTTCTCCTGGAGTAGAAATGAACTGCTCTGGCTCAGAAAAATTCTTGACTGGGGTAAGCTGCACTTTTTTGTTTGCAATATTTAATGTTTTGGAAGACAAAGAAGAAAGCATTGGCATCACTTAAGCAACAAGAAGCTGTGGCCCACCTTCAAACAATTTTGTGTGATTTTAAAAAATAACCCAACCTTTGATATTGTAGTATATAAAGGAGATTATCTTGTCATCAGATGATACGTGGATGATCTTGTCTAAATTTTATGTTCCAGTACTGTCGTCACCAAAGAGTTAAAAGAAGTTGCAGCTATGCAGTCCAAGACACCTGGACTAAAAGGTGGTATTTGTGATCACAGTCAATATTGAATAAGTTAAAACTTTGGATCTAATCATGCCAATTTTTTGGAGAAGGTTTTGCTAATACAAAAACACAATGGAACAAGGAGAGTAGAATAATAGGTCTTTTGAATTTGTATTGCTTTATTTTCTGCTATAAGGTTCCCACATATGGGGTTTTACCTTATATTCCTCAGGGTCTAGCCTGTTTGGATCTGTGGCTATAATAAATAGCGAGACACAGCACATTCCAGAGTGTCTTGTAACTCAAAAGGGTTTAATAAATGAACAAAAATAATACAGAAACAAAAGATATAAACCGTGCACAGTGTGGGGAGTCCCACACCTGGTACAACACCCAGAAAATGCCCTTGGTCCTATTGTGCAGTCCCTTTTTCTACTCAATGTCCGAGGATGGTCCTGTTTGAAAATTCCCAATAGGAAACTTTACAGAGTTTGATGGACAGGTGAAAGGTCCAACAGGTGTTTTTCTCTTGGCACTCAGCCAACCACACACAGACATGTACAGAACTTTCCAGGCGAATCTCCTAATAAGTAAAGCAGTAAACTGAAACCTTTTCCTTATATAGAAACACCTTCCCAAGTATGGGAAGTGCACTACTACATTCTGCAGTACTTAAGCATTAGCAAAAAGTCAGCTAAAGTAACAATACACAAAAAAAGCCAAAAGCAGTATTGAAATTAAAATCACAAAAGTCTTAAAGTGACATTAGAACTTTTTTTTCTAATTCTTACTAGCATTAGTGAAATATATTCATTTTCAGTTGCAAGATTTTAACTTTACTGAGTGTAAAATCTATTTTAATGCATTTATTTGTTGTACATTTTTTATTTTAAGTGAATTCTTTTTGCCATCTGTAAGTGACAAGATTCTATGTTTGCAAGATAAAGTAATTATTTTTATCAAAAAGGTAAATGGCAAAAGAAAAATTTAAATATCTACTTTTTCCAGTCAGAACAACTATCTCATATAATTGCTTCTTATCTCTGTAATAGTTTAACAACAACTTTCAGACTTATTTTAGTTTTTTACACATTCTAGAATCAGGTTAGAAGTTGCAAAAATCACCATTATCATTATTATTGCTCCAGTTTTCTGCAATTAGTGTTGACAATTCCAAAGTGAAAAAAGGATTATGAAATGAATGCCTGAAGTCAAATTGCCAATGGTTTAATATTTACTATTGCCACTTCAGAAAATTAATTTTTCTGTCCTGTGAACAATAACCATGTTTTAATTTGAAAAATGCTTTTGTTTTAGTGGCCACCAAGGTTTATTCCATAATATAATAGTGAATTTGATATACTCACTTCTCATTTTCAAAATCAGAAATTTGGCTTTACTCTTTTTTCCACTCATATGTGGTCTCCTTCTTCCTATGTTTCATGAAGCTTGCTGAGAAATTCTTGCAGGGAAAGAATATGGATCTCCTGGTCTTCTGAAAAGAAGATAAAGCATTTCTCTGGCTTATGGGAACAGTATTTCCCCACAGTTCTGCTTCCTGAGCAATGTGGTAAGGGCTTATGTTTCAGCAAAGCATACTTTATTCAACATCTGATGCCATCATTTCACTGGCTGACAAAAGCCAACAGAGCTGGCTTGATGTAGAGCACAACAGATGGAGCACAGATTGCTGCCTACAGTTACCAGGACTGTGGTCTGGTTTTGTTCTGACTGAACAGCAAAATAGAGTCCTCAATTTAAGAATCTATCTATAAATTGCTGAGATCTATGAGTAAAGAGTTCTGTAGAAATGACTCTAGATTAATAATAATGTTATTTTAATTCAATTGTCATTAGCTATCATCTGTTTACCTAATTCACCTGCACCACAATGCTACTCTAGTGAGACACTCTGCTAGTCAGTATTCCTGCAGAGCTGTCCCTTCTGTCCAATTTAAAATATCAAAAGACCAAAGTGACAAAGCATCAGAAAAAAAATTTATTAAAAATTAACTAATGAGGCAACAGTGTCTTTCTGTAAACTGTAGTACTACTTCTATGCATGAAAGGTTAAATTGCATTTTGTAATGGTGGAGAAAATAATTCAATTCTAAAATTTAATTCTCAAGATTTACCTCATCCCACTGCATCTGGAATTTTTGAGTAGAAGAAGAGCAGAAAGGAGTCTCACAAACACAGAAAATTAATTATGATTTAATGGTTTTCAAAGTTTGTTTTACTTAGGTTAAAAACTTAATGAGGTAGAACATGAATCAGAGTGAAACTGGATAGAAATTCTTTCTATTGACTTCAATGGACATTAAATCAGACACAAAGAAAAGACCCATTGTCTGTCCTACTTGACTAACAAGTAGAAAAAAATAGTACTACAGCATGATACAGAAGCAGGGTAGAAATTCTGGTCCTTGTCAGCAAAAGCATAAACCCTCTCAGTCTTTTGCACCTGACTTTTCTCTGTGCTCCAGGATACACACATGGTGCATTTCACTCTGAAGCCTAAGTCCTTCCTGCATTTATCAGACCTTAGTTAGAAGTGGGTGAAGGGAACTGTTCTGAAGTGTCAGAAATTCAGGTGAGAAAGAGGCAGACTGAGTGCTCCAGACAACCATTAGATGGAGGAGCTTTCTGCAGCTCTGAGCAAGGCAAAGAGAAACACATCTGGAAGCTCTCCTAATTTGTGGATTTGTCTATATAGTCTTAGGGCATTTAAACCAGAACATGAATACTGAAGAATATTTGGTTATAGCACAAAGATTTTCTTGGGCTAGAAAGCCTCCCCCATCCCCTTTCCTCAACCCCCTCTGCATATACAGTTCAGGGGATAAAAGGATATTGGTATAGAACTTTTTAGAATAGCTACTCAGTAACACCTATTTCACAAAATACCTAAATTTAGGAAAACCATAAGGACATATCCCTGTGAGGTCTGACTCTCTGAGGTGCTTAGCATGTCCTTAACTGCTCAGCATGTCAAAAGGAGGCTTTTCCTGTGCCTCAGTCTCTGGTCAATGTACCACCAAGACACAGTAACAACCTATAATTCCTGAAAGAACAGAAGCTTCTTGTGGTCCTGTATTAACACTTCAGAGGAAAAAGCTGGAGGTGGATGTTCATTCATTGCAGATTCACATTCTTCAGCATGTGCCCGTATCAGTTACCCTATATACTTCTGTTATCTGGAGATTTCCTGCTATTAAACTTGACCTTGGAAGGTACTTTGCTCATTGTTTTCCTTGGAAGAAAGGTCTTAGAAGAAAACAGATTCTAATCTCAGTAAGTTTGTATCTTAGGCATTCATTCACTAGCAGACATGGTTTTGTGCTTTTAATAAAACTTTCAAAAAATCATACTGGTGTTTATTATGCACTGTTGTGATCAGTTTGACACTAGAAATAGCAGCAAGGATACAGCAGAAAAACAGGGAAAAAAGCAATCTTTAAGTTATCTGTTAATCATCGTGACTGTAGCTACAATGGAACGAGTGCCCACCAGGCTAACATAACCATGTGTATTCAGCAGATGCAGTACAAGTGGAAGTGTAACAGATAATTAAAAGCCAGGAGTTGCTGGGGTAGTGCCGCACACTGCTGCACAGTGTCCAGGAACCTTAAATCTTCCTAATGCTAAGGGGTTTCCATTGCATTACCAAACCCATATTTTTATTACAAGATCAGAAACCTAATTTTTGAGCCATTAACCATGATGTGCATAGTATGTATTGACATTATTGCATAGAAGTGAATCTGGCATGTGACATGCAAAGCATGATAAAAAGGATTCTGAAATTATCACTGTTTTGTAAGTTTTAAGAGGATAAGGTTCACTAAGATATTTGTTGACATCCCATTAAATGTTTTGTCATCCATTTACCTGACTGGAAGAACCTAATCCACTAGAGATTTATTATATATTTAGGAAACAAGATCTGTCATTACCAGTTTTGTTCTGTTCAATCCAATGAAGTGTTCAACACACCATGAAAAAGAATGATCCTGTACATTTTGCTAACGAAGTTATTCTGCCCCTGACATGAACATTAGAGATACTTTCTTCCTCCCAGATTATTTATTCAAGCTCTAAAAAATTAAGTAGCTTTGAGGACCTGTAGAATGAAAAATTAATCCACTGAACATTTTGTTCTCTTTTGTTTTGATGCAGCATTGGTTGAAATTGAAGGTAATGTTTCTAGTACTTTTAACAGCATTGGATAATGTTCTTAATCATAGGAAAGATGCAAAATCTTAAATAAGAACCATTTTGAAACAAGAATTTGAAGTAGACAGGGTTAGTTCTTAGTCTGAACAGCCTCAACTTTTTCAGGAGTTTAAATATGGAGTGTCACATTCTTCCCTGCAGTGCCAGCGACTTCCCCCATCAACTCAGATCTCACAAAAATAATGTGTCATTTAAGCATGTATATTAAAGCAAGATTGTTTAGTTTGGGTAAGATCCCTAATTCATAAAATAATTTTTTTAAAAAGTAACCAGAGAAAAATAGTAGTTATACTAGGAAAGGACACCTAGGATCAAGTCCAGTCTCATGATATTTCATACTACTATATCATGTATTCCTACTTATTTATTCATCTTTATTGTACTACAATGAGTTTTCTGGATTTAGCTTGATCACTAATTATAAATGGATCCAGTGCAATTAAGAACATGACTCCTATATAAAAGTACTTATGAATGAGATGGGGACTGGATTTCTATTTACTTTTACATGAGTGGTAAGTTTTTGATACAGGTTCAATTAAAATTGTGCACCTAAAATTATATGGGCTAGACTGCACTGTATAAGAGGACTGAAAGGCAGAGTTCACAGGGAACTTCTGATAACTTGGGAGCAGGATGGGAGAGAACACTGAAATTCTACAAGCATTCTGGAATTGAGCCCAATAACCAGGCAACAGTTGTCCACATTTCTCCAAATAAGATGGGTGACAGACATAGAAAGGGAAGCAATCGTGACTTGCCGTTTCTTATAAAATCTTGCTTTCAGCTTGGTAATCAAGGAAAAAAAAAATAGCAACAGATATTTTATTGTAGGGTTTTTCAATATCATCACCAATTTCAAACACAGTGCTCATCATCCTGCTCTGGCCAGATCAAGAAATAATAAAATATCTAAGGCTCTATATTGATGTATGGTCTATATCTGGTTTGAAGGTATACATTCAAACCTGTTGACTTGTATTAGATATGGACTCCAAAAAAATAGCATTCAGATGATTCCAATTGATATCCAATAGTCAAAGTCCTGATGGAGACAAACCACAGTTTTGGACTCCTGAGAATTTAAGCTGTTCTGTGATACAAAATAATGATCTGGGCAGAGAAATGAGGAGTCTTCTGGAGAATTGCTAGTTGGGATAAGGTTTTTTAGATATAAATCACTTTTTCTATTATTTGTATATTTCTATTTTAAAAATGAAGAAAAATTTTAAAATTGAAATTTAAATTATTTTACATCACATGGAGTTTAATAAAAATAAATTTTAAAGCTTCCAGGAATCACCAGGCTTCTGAAGTGGCCATAAAAGCCCCTAAGGTATTAACCTAATTTTTCAGATATCTGAACTGAAGTTTAAAGAAGCCAAGTGGCATATACATGATAAAATATCTGGCATAGCAAGAACAGAATGTGTGTTTTCTGGATCTTTAACCAGGTTGTGGATATTCCTGCTTTGCCAACAGCTAATTCTTTTCACTCCCAATTATATGTATATACACACACACATACATCCCAAGAACCTGATACATCACAAAAAAATGTACTGAAGACAAGTAATGCCCTATTACAGCTAATAATGTTTGAAAGTTTTAATGTGAACAATAGCATGTGTCTGTTCTTCAGATTTTTCATTAAAGTACATTGACCAATCTTGAAAAAAAAAAATATTTGAGGAGGTAATAACCCAGAGGTTAAAAAAATATTGATTAGGAAAAAATGTTTTCTTTATAAAGGTAATGTTTCTGTATTAGCAAAAAGAAGCTATTTAGTCCCCAGGAAAAAAAAGAAAATTAAGTATGTTCTTACAGGACACATTTCATTTGTCGTGAGCTTTGTTGAATAATGAGCATTCATCTTACAACCTTCTCTTGCCTTACCTATGACATTAAAATTCGTAAAATTCATCTGGAAAGTCAGTGCTGTTTCATTTATTACATGGAAAAAATTAAACATTAACTTTTTTTTTCTTTCTTTCTTTTTTCAATATAACTACCTGTACTTTGGTATCTAATTCCTTCTTTAGAAGATATGAGCTGGTAAATTTAGTATGGATTATCACAGACTTATTCACTTCTAATGAGACATAGTTTCTCCTGATCTTTTTCATCTACCTTCAGAAAAGAAAGATTAAAAAACCCCAAAGCTTGTTTCTGTCAGAGCTTTTTCTTTGGTGTCAGGGAAACATGCTGGGGCTTTTCTTTCTCCATCTTCCAAGTTTTCACCTTGATCTTGTAAAATATTACAAATAATCCAAATGCATATATCATTCTGCTGTTTTCTAAATTCAAACTGAATAGTCAAATAGTCAAAGACAATGATTACTTGAGAATATATTGTTCCATCTTTGAGAAATGCATTTGGCAGCACATTTCCAAATTTCAAGTCTGGTGGGGTACTTGCAGACTAAGGCAAATGCAAATTAAGATACTGAATCAAGGGCCTTCTGAGGACATCAAAGGGCTTTGGAATGAGCCTCAGATTTTTAGGATATTTCATCATAGATATCAAAATACCTCACAACAATCAGTACATTTCATGACTGCTATTTCATTGATAGGGAAAGTGATGTACAAGCAGTGAAACAATTCTCTTCCTATTTAGTGACTCTGTGTCACATCCCATGATAACAGTCAGCTCCCATTACTTTCCCATCCTGCCATTTCAATCAAATTTTCTCACAGAGATTGACATAGAAAATAATACTTAGGCATATTACTCCAGTAATTCTGCTCCCCAAATGACTAAAGTCTGAATCAACATGTTATGTATCACTTGACAGAGGAGAATATACTGATCCTTCAAAAGTAGCTCTAGATGTATTAGCAAACCTCCAAAACCCCAGTGTGCTCTGTGGTTAGGCAGGGACAGA
>WEIU01005587.1:1290-15257 GCA_013389925.1 Aegithalos caudatus | reverse complement strand
AAAAAAAAAAAAAAAGTTAAGGAACAAGAATTCCTGGAATTTAATGGGAATTCTAGTGCAAATCTACATGATGTACTTAGCAAGCAAACAATCCCAGCAGTAGTGGTGATTAGTGCCCTGGTCTGAAAGGCTGATGATTTGAGGTCTCTTCCCCCTTGTTGAATAGTTGCTGCAGGGCATGGTGAGCTCCTGGTGAGCTGCGACCTTTCTTGAAAGTACAATAGGCTTCATGGGAAACTACCTCAGTGCTTCTGTCTCTGACCTTGTGATTTGGGGATGCTGTGATTTCTCCAGGATGAGCTAATACTGAGATACTTTTTAGAATTTTCCGTATTTTGGTCTGGTTGATGTGGTGTATCTCATGTGATGTGTTCTACACCTAACTCAGGTATATGGAATAGGATATGTGTGATGCTGCACATATTGCAAGTCAGCCAGAAATAATTTTTTTGCAGGTGGCAGGTGAAATTCACTGGGGTATTAAAGAAAAGTTTTGATGAATAGCTGCACGTTGGCTCTGCCTAAGGTCTGTTGTTGCATTTGAATTGTAAACTGAAACGACAGTAGCTTGCATGGCAGAACACCCAGGAGAGCACAGCAACAGCAATGCCACCTGTTATTCATTGCCTGATTAGTGCAAAGACACAGGGTTCTACCTGGGGTGAGAAGATATGAGAAGATATGATCTATTTCTTCCTTTACTAGTGAAGATTCTGACACAGATTACTTGTACATTGAAAGGTAAATGTTTCCACTGTGTGTTTTACCTGCTGTAGCAGTAACTGTTATTTCCCTCAGAAACTTATCATATTTAGCAATATTTAAATTTTATGAAGTATTGAATTGCATTATATCTCTGTTATTCCTTCCTTGAGCACCATCAGTTTACAAAAAACAGTGAGATGTATTACTGTGTGAGAAGTCTTAGAAGGTGCATAAAATCTTATAGTTTGTATAGCATATATGAAGCTTTCCCAATAACACATTTCTTGCAATGTTAAGGTAATAAAGCTTTTTATTTGGGAAATTAGATCAGCTTGAAAAATATACCAAAAATATTAAAGAAAGTAGAAACAATTGCCAATTATTTTATCTGTAAAGGGAGAAGCGTACAGCAGGTTTTTTGTTTACTAGCAAATATAGTTTTAAAACTTCATGAAGAATGTCATCTGCTGCTCAGGAGGATGTCATTAGAAATGCAAATGATTATAAATTTTCTAACTAGCTGTGAAAGTGAATTTTTCAGAAATTTTATGGTTTCCTTTGCTGTCCCAGGTTGTACCTATGAATCTTGGATACAGAGATTTAAAAGATCCTGTGAGGCTGGAATCCAGTGAATACATCTTCCTCACCTGACTCAAGCTGTAGGAGCAGTGTATCACCAAAGAGCTCCGCTGTTTTCATGTCTGCCAGGACAGACCTCTTGTCACTCCTACTGCACAGGCTGCAAGCTGAACAACTGCCTTTAGCAAGGGATGAATTGGTCTAGAAGGCCAAAAATAATCTTGGGATGAATGGCCTTCCTGAGTCCAACATTCCTCTCCACAGGTTGCTGGTGAAGGTCAGCTAACACAGGTAATTTTTTGGCTCAAAAGTTAAGCAATGACACACTAAAAAGTCTGAAATAGAGCCAGAGGCAGGAACTGAACCCAGAGACCCAGTGGGAGACTTGTGCTTTGGACAATGTGCAGTTCTTTAAATGGTCCAGATTTTCTATGCTTTCAACTCAACATTGTCTGAGATTAGTTTCCTTGAAGAGATTTCAGATTAGTTTGGTAGAAGCAGACACATCCTAGATTACTAGTTGTATTTGACATGTTTAACCTTAACCCAGACTTTTTTGGCAGAATTATTAAGTAATAACTTTTCTGTAATTAAAAAAAGAGGCCCTTGGTTTTAGTCAGAGCTTATTGTCTCTTGGAAATCCTGGCCAGCTCAGTGTTCATTTCTACAAGGTAATCTGCTGGTCATGTCAAATGTCCATGTTAGTGTCTATGAACACAGAAGTGAAAAAAATTATATAATTTAGAACTTGTCTTTACTCTCATTCCAGAAAAAAAATACTGATTTCTTTTCAAGCTTATGCTGAGAGCAGCCAGGTGCTCAGGTAGCATAAGATTATCCCATAAGAGGGAATAACCAGAGGCTAAAAGAGGCAGAGACAGTATCAGGGAAACAGACACCTGCAAGGAAAATAAGTGTAATATCCCTCACAAGATGATATTTTTCTAATTTCTTGAGGGTTGGCCCCACTGTGTCAGACAATCACAAACGAAGGGAAAGGAGAAAATGTAAAATAAATCAGTGTTTGTCATACCGGTTTTTGAAACTGTAGCAATTTACTATCATAGTACTTGAGGGCAAATCATACTGAAGTGTCATAAAAAAACCATGTAACATTTGAATTTCTGCATGTTGTCATATTTCCATGTATCAGTTTTGATTTCAAGTCAGCTATCATTTTATCTTGCTAACAATTTTGTATCAGTTTTGTTTCTTCAATCTTGTTTCAAGTCCAAAAATTACATGCTTTTACTTCCACTAGCATGAAGAATTAAGACAAAGGGAAGCAGCAGAATCCTCTGATACATAAGTGTTTGTACCTTTGGCTACAGCTGTTCTGCTTGCACAAATAAGAAGAGTTTATATTTTTTTTTTGTTTATTAGTTTTTAACCAAGTGAAATGTGAGCAGGACCCTTAATGAGCTAGGATATAATAAGAGCAGTTCAAAGTATTGAAATTGTAGACTCTGACTTGGGCTTGTTCCAAGAGAGAGGAATGTTTTGTGCTATACTGCCCAGCATCCCAGTTAATACATTAATACTAATTATAAGTGCTTAAACCTTGTGATATGCTAAACTTCCCAAAAACCCGAAGGGAACAAAGGATTCTGATATACATTGAAAATATGTAATGTCTAAAGGGAACTGTCTTCCCTTCCACCCTGTATTTTGTCAGATGATCGGAGATTAAAAAGAAAACAACAGACTCAAAAAAATATGCTGGTTTTGGGACATTCCCTAAACATTTTAGTATTTGGTCCCTCAGTGCTTCTTATAGGCACTGAAATGACCAATAAATCACTTCCTGAAAGAAGAGACAGACTTAAATTTAGAAAAACCTGCTGATCCTCAGTTGTTCTCAGATATGTGCTAGTTCTTTCTCAACTCTGGTCTTGATACTTTCCTTCAAGTGAAATGGAGCAAATATTGTGTAAAACGAGTCTCCTTTGAGCCCAGAAGTGGCTGTCTGGTCTTGAGGTCTATAGTGCAGAAGAAGAGACCTCTCTTCCTTTAATGTAAGTCATCTGGGAGGCAATCCCTAGGTACAAAATGAATTGTAGTGCAGGAGTAATTTTCCTTATCCTTCTACTGCCTAAGCATCCCAGCCCGTGTCTTTTCTGTAATTATTGCATTTAATACAGCTAGTTACTTGCACAAAAGAGCTTCCGGATACAGCAATTTCCATGGAGGGCTGTTTGGGAATGTAGATGCCCATCATTTAGCTCTGATATTGTTGGGTTGTCAGAATTGATCATAGCTCTTGATGGAACACCTCTAGGTTTTTTTATGGAGCGCATCAGAGTGACATTTCACATTGTTTAAGTAGGAGTGATCTGTTAGTTTATATTTTATCTAAAACTGCAGAGCAGATGACCTCCCTCAGGGTCCAAATATATGAATCCTATGTGCATGTTATAATTAACACTAGAGCTAGGAGAGAAATTCATAACAAGAGGCCAAAGAGCTGGGCAGAACAACTTGTCAAAAAGAAGGAAATTCCACCACAGATTAGCTTATTTTTAAGCATGTCAAGCTCTACATACAAACATGATATATTGCTTCCTTGTAATGTCTGTTTAGGTCCAGATGCTCGAGGCAGTGTCAGGGAGTGCTGTAAATTTTGTCTGAGTCAGGGCAATTCTGATTGATCTCTGAGTGTAAAATCGATAAGAAGACACTGTCATTTTCTTAAAGGATGAGCTAGAAAAGGAAAATAAATTAAGACTCCGCTGAATGTCTATCTCCAGTGCTCATTAATTCAGTGTGGTCTGTACTTTGTTAATGTTATGTCCACAGCTTTAATCTTCCAGGTGCTCTTCCTGCAGATAGTCGACAGCAGCCCTTTATTATGTTATGTATATTTCATCTACACGTGGTAGAAATAAAATGTCTGTTCTCTTCTTTCCCCTAGCTCCTGATTAATCCATTTTATTATTTTTCCGAAATACATCACTTGGGTGCTGATTAACTTAAAAATGGAAAGCCATTGTCTTTCTTGCATGTCCTTCATCAGAACTAACACACTGGCTGCTCATTTGTCTTGGGTTGTTACAGCAAATAACGACTACCAGGCATTTCCCCTTATGTAATATACTTCAGGAAGATTAATTTACTTCTGCTCTTTTTCCCTGCTTCTTTTTTGTCTACTAAGACTTTTTTGACATGTTTTGAACTCCCTCCCAGCTCCCACTCTCCTGATTCCTCTTAAATGTTTTACAGCCTGCACCAGAGCAGCAGTGCTAGAACTGACCATTCCAGTCTCCAGTCGAAGTCACCTAGTGCTGCTGCAGACACTGCTCCATTGTGGGCTGACTTGCCTTGCTCTGCACTGGTGGGTTGTCCCTTAAGAATAACAATAGATTGTCACCTTAGTCCCACAACCCTCTCATGCACAAGAAGTCATCTTGAAGTTAATAGGTCTGCTATGAGGACTACAAGCTACACTCAGGTGTATAGCTTAAGACGCACTTACACTGAAATACAAAATTATTTTTATTGCTACACATCTACTGTCAATGTAGAAATAACTTCTAAACATAAATAACATGTCATTTTATGCTTCTGTTTCTACTTCACAATGTTAGTATCAGACCCAAACAACAAAGTGACTATCAGTGATCAAGTTTAAAATAACCCGAACATGTAAATACTTTTCGGCAAGAAAAAGAATATTTTCCATATTCTACCCCCCACCCACCAGCTATTCCTAATAACTAAAATGCTATTTACTTACAACTTCATTTTATACCTCTAGGGTACATTGATTGGGAAAACAGAGGTAGTTGAAAAAGAAGACCTCTTGATTTCATGAGCATTTAATGCATATTCATGAAGCATCTTATTCCCATTCCTTAAAAAAATACAGTACATGGCAATTAATTAATTTTCATGTAAAGGCCATTGGTGAGACTAGACCTTGCACCATCTGTTTCCTAGTTGAGCAGGCCTCACCTGAGCTAAAGGAATGGTTTCAGTGATCTCATTAAGCAGTCTGTAACATTTTATCTGAAAATCATCCTTCAGGATTTTTCCTGTATTCACTGAATTTTGAATTTCAGAGAAGCTCAGAAAATCTTTTAAACTGTGCATTCACTGTATCTAGAACTGACTGTATTCAGCTAAACTCTAAAATGCTATGTGCTCCTATGTTTATTCTTGAAAAGGGCATAAGTCAACTCCTAGGTATTCTCCTGGTTATATGTCAGAAAATTTATGCTTTGAGAATAGCTCACCTGGGGTAGTAGCACTCCAGAAGAGACTGAGCTTTTTTCCAGGTCTACTGTTCTTACCACAAGGTTATGGCCATTAATATCCCAAGCACAAAAATCTCTTCCCTGGCACAAACTATCAAAGTGTCTTTTGTACAATTTAGGTTAAATTGTGGATTTTATCATCCTTGTGTGTTAAGGAGAGAACCAGATGCCTGATTTGCACTTGACATGCATGGCCTGATCTCCAGGTTCCTAGGAAGTCCTGATTTCATGATGTTAGCAGAGATACTGACTTTGCTAGATCTGAGAAAACAGGCAAAGGTGAGGTCATGGCCAAAAACCCTTCAGGGCAGAGACAGGATATGAGACATTCTGCTGCATCTTCCAAGCCACCCATCAAGGTAATCTGGATTTTTAAACAGAAAAAGCTGTAAACTTCCTCCAGACAACAACATTCCACATTAGGAGAGAAATTATGACAAACTAAATGCAGAGAGTAGCCCAGATACAGAATTGCCTCTGGGTTAGATAAACACTGATCTGATTGTTGTCTGAATTACAAATCTGTAAATCCTCTGACAGCCAGCTATTTGCAAAGGCAATAAGCATTTGTGATAGGAAAGGATTTCATAGTGGTTATGCTGCCTGGCCACATATCTAGATCAGCTGAATTTGGGAGTCAAGTTAGAAAATCTCCATCAAAATGGAATTGCTCAAACTAAATATTATTGAGCAAGCGTATTTTTCAAACATATTTTGAATGTGACTGAAATGCAGCAATAAGTTTATAAACTATATCATAGTAGACATTTTTATACTGTCCTTGAAAAATGCACCTATAGTTGAGTGGATGGAATGGATTTAATAGTAATATATAATATAAATACATGTAGTAAATACATAAAGCTATGTATATAATGCACATACCAAATGACAGTACATGTATATTCCAGATTGCCTGCTCTCCAGAGCTTCTGCTGTATGTATACTTCCAACAGTCAGACAATCAAACCTATGCAAATTTATTTACCCACAGCTGGTTCAGGATTTGACATCCTTTAACCAAGTTTTTAAAACCAAGCCTGTATGTAGCTGAAGGACTTAGCATGAATTTTTGTAAGCTTATTTTGCTAGAGAGGATCACATTTAATTTTAGATCTGAATGTTTAGTGCATAAACAGAAAAAACAAAAAAACAAACCCACCACAAATAACCACACTTCTACTACAAGAAAAAGCAAAATTCACTTTATTTAAATTGAACTTGTTCTGGCTTTATTATTTGAATTAGAATTCTCACTGATTTTGGTGGATGTAGGTAATCATTCCTGTTCTGTTCTTCCATCATGTCACTTGGCCAAATAAACAGTAACTGATCCAAAAGTTGATACTGAAATTTTGAATATAGCATGTAGGGTGATAGCAATGTAAGCTTTGGGTCAAGACATTTAACCAGTCTATATTTCATCTGGGAATAGTAAGACGTTTATTTAAAAGTATCAAAATGATGGTTAGTGGCTTTGCAACAAAAATTCTTGGCAGGGTTAACTACATCCTTAAATACAAAAGAAGAGATGCTTTTACAGCTATACCAAGGACTTGTATATGAGAACTTTATGAGAACTTTTAACTTTTTCTTCAGTCAGACTTCCATTGACTCCATGGAAACAGAAAATCAAGCCGGATCAAGCTAATTTAAGCACTATAAAAAGAGGTTAGATGCAGAGAGTGTATTGATATGGATTTGTTTATAAAGGGATAATAATTTAAGAGACCTAATGTCTTAACACACAACCATGCCTATGATTGCTTAAAGGTTTAGGATTTTTGTCAGTGCAACTATGTCCTGGTGTTTTGAGCAAAATTATTTAGATAGGGATTGCACTTGATTTTGAAAAGAGACTGCTGTTGTACAACTTTACAATAAGATGTTAGTTACTGATAGAATGCAACACATTTCTTGAAGCTCTGTTTAGCCATGTTTAGATTTCTATCAAATAGATTTGGGAATGATATCTGAGAAGGAAGATAGCATACAAGTTGCTCTGGGATGTGGGAATAGAGAGCCAAAAGAAGAGCTACAAGGAATGGATATCCAAATAATTTTAAACCGAGACCCTGACCCCAGTAGCAAAAGTTCAAAGAGAAATAAGAAAATTAGGAATTCACATTAAAATAGTAAGGTGTGTTTAGGAAAATCTGAACCTTGACAGGGGTCATTCAACTGGGTCTGTCATATTATTTTATGAGATTTATTGTCACAGTTAAAAATCTACATAGAAAGGGTTTGTGTAGTTTATGAGAGTATTAATTATCTGTCTTGTTACAGTACTGAACAATCTAATATTTCTCAATCTAATTTTATACTTTAGTTATTAAACATCTGGGAATAAATTTTCAAAGCTGTGAAATTTATCCCCAGCTGTTCTGTGAACACTAGTGGAAATAGGTGTACCAATCCCAACGTTTCATGACACTCAGTACATAGGTGTAAGGACTCACTGCTCTTTCTGAGCAGTAATTCATTTCTTCTTACAATGAATTCATGCTTTTACATATAAATATCTGCCAATTTATAAAAGGCTGGGTGCTATTGAAACCAACAGGTTAGTTTCCTTTGACTTCAGTGGGGGGCAGGATTGATCTGAGAATGTAACCAGATTGATGTTCTTTATGATTGTGCATACTGAGGAGTATTAATGAGAACATGTTTTACAATATGTGTTTCCCATCCCAAGAAACCTCAGAACTGCTGTATGGTTATATATCTGTGATGTGGCTGGAACCCATATCCTTTTGGATATGAATAGCCGCAGTAAATCAATGTGTCTTTTTTATACTGTATCATGAATCTCCTTTTCTACTAGAATACTTGAAACAGCAGCAGATGACTTGAATTTGTGAATTTAAAGGCAATGCTTGCTACAACAAGGGGAATTTTCAACAGGGGCTGCTATTGTGAGGGGCTTGGTTTAGTGGCTTAGTGAAAGCATCATAACATCCTTGCTACCTTTGTAGGTTTCTCATAAACAACTTGCTTTCATTTTAGACGCTCCTTGGAAAACAATTGAGTCTCTGGCCTCCGGCAGATTTTACCTACAATTTATTATTCAAATCCAGGTATCAAAAGAGAAAAAATGCTTCTTTGTAAATCAGCAGTATTAATATTTTACGTATTTGAATCACTTGCTCCTTCATATGGTATCCTTTTGAGATTGCACTTTTTTGTATAACATTGTCAAAATGAATTGTAGTCATGCTTCATAATACAGGTGTTGAACATTCACCTCACATATGCTGGAGTGATTTTTCCATCTCTTCTGGGAATCACCAACGTTTGAAAGCGCAGCTGTTGCTTCAGGTACTTTTTCAGTCAGTCCTTAATAAAAATGGAAAATCCCTAAGAAAAGATAACAATGAATGAATGTATGTAAATTCCAGTATGTAAAGAAGCTTGCAAGAAGTCTGGAGAGGAACTTTTCACAAAGGTATGCTGTGGTAGGACAAGGGGGAATGGCCTGAAGATGAAAGAAGGATCAGTTTTGATTAAAAATTTCTTACACTGTGTTGTGAAGCACTAGAACAGGTCGTCCAGATAAGTTATGGATGCCCCCTCCTTGGAGCTGTTCAAGACCAGGCTGGATGGGGCTCTGAGTAACCTTGTCTAGTGAAAGCTGTACCTGCCCATGGCATGGGGGCTTGGAGCTAGAGGGTCTTAAGGTCCTTTCTAACCCAAACCATCCTCTGATTCTATGAAAATAGAAACAACTTGGTGGAGGAATAAATTCCTCTGTCAAGCACACTGATTGGAGGGTGTATTATGTTATGGAGGAAAGAGATTTGGGAGATTATTTTTACTCAGGCTTTTTCCTTGTTGCCTGAACCTTTTTCCATGCATTATTGGTTGCTGCCTGAATGCTTGTCTGAAATGTGCTTTCCTAGACCTCCGATTGTTTCTCTGTTTTATGAAATATATGAAAAAGAGAGAGCATCTGCACTGCTCTCCTTCAAATACATCTTCACAATCACTTTCTGATACTCATATGGTCTCTTGCTATCACTTAGGCACCCAACACTATTTCACCTAGCACCCATCAGAAGACCTTATTAATCAAGCAAGCCCAGAGAGGGTACTTACATAATTTAATGATTGCAAGTCCATCTATAAAATGGATAAAAATATATTACTGAGATTTCCTTGCTCTGTCCTCACTTTTCTGCTTCTGTAATTTGTCTTGATGTTGCTGTTGGAGTCCTGGAAGATTTGTCTAGAAAAATTAAGCGTTATAAAAACATATTGAAGCCCTGCCAATGTCTTCTTTGACCCATCCATTCTGCTCTTCCTTGCTTACAAGAGCTCTTTTTCCCTAAGACAAGCTCCCTGCAATGGTGGCTGGAAATTAGCTCTTATCCTTCTTTCCACTCATGCACAAGCCCAGAATTCTCCACCTTTGTAAATCAGGACTAATTGCAGGAGCAATCCTGCAATCCACCTGTTTTCTCAGTTAGAGCTGCCTGTGCAAGAGACCACATAATGTGTGACACACTGCAGAGCCATTGCAATGAGTATCAGGTCCTCTTTCACCCCTGTCACAGCAATGGTCCATTTGTACTCCATTAGAAAATGTATTTTTAGTTCCCCCAGAGTCTACACAAATTTTGTATTTTTTTTCACACATTTTAAATTTTTTGCTTTTATGACTAGAAAAATCTCTTTTCTATGTAGAATAATTGTTCTCCAGTTCCAAGAAGCTTCCCCACATTTGCCCATAAAGAAATATTTTGATTCTCCATTTCCTCCCTTTCTTCTGACTTATTAAGGCTTCATGTGATACTTTATCAATGTTACTAAGGTGCTTAATTTGCAGTTGTTTTCAAAGGGCATGTGATAGTACAAATAAATGTTTTTGGGAAAAGGATTATGTCTTTTGTGCCTTGTAAAGCCATTGTACTACGCCTCCACACTTTGGAAAAGTGAAGTCTTCCATCATAACAGAGGAACCCAAGCAGCTTCACAGAAACTGCAATTTTATGTTGCTGCTCACTATGTGAGCAAGCAACCAAACATCTTTGGATACTGTATTTATCACCCTGGCTCCCACAGTCTTATTTCTACACTATGACATAAAGTCCTATCTCTCTGACATAAACCTACCCCATGCTGTCAAAAAATAATATAAAACCTAGATCTACAATACTTTTATGTGATCAGAATCTTTTAACCAGGTCAAGGTATATAACAATTCTTGCACGTAGCTAAAGCATCCTTTCACCTTCTCCTTCCATAACGTTGGCTGATGCATGATAGAGCACTGTGAAGAAGTCTGGTAACAGTGGCCATTAAGTTAAGCCTGCGCCTTTTGATTGAAGAAGTCTCTTGATAGAACAGTGAGGCCTAGAACCCACCCTAGAACCCACCTTATGTATACTGATAGATTTTGTCATTAGAAAATTATGAAAATCTAAGAATAAAGCTTCCCTTCAACAAGTTTACAGCCTTGTCTTGTGGGCCATTTGTCCACTTTTGAGCTGGTGAGTTGGTGTACATTCCTGGCTTTGAAAGGTATTAGAAGTCACCTCAGGCACCTTTTAGCCTGTTCAGTTACATTCCTAGCAAGAAGGGAAACTATTCTCATCCCAGATGTGATCCCATTTAACCCTTGCATAGGAAAATAATGAAATTTGCTGTCTTTACCATTAATTTATGTTCTCTGTTTTTCCTAGGGTGTCTTCTCTGAAGTATCTGCTTACTTCTACTATTCAGAGAAGCTGGTGCTTTCAGTAAATTCACCTCAGGGCTAGCTGCTGGGCATCATTCCATTACCATGATGACATTGGTGACTGTACTGCCTAGAAGTATGACCATATAGAAACCTATTGGAGCAATGTATGTAATGAAAATGCTTCATCCTCCCATGGGCTCTTAAGATGAAGGTGCCTGAAGCTGTCTCATCATTTGAAAATGTCTCTAACAAATTCATAGTTTGATTTGCAAGGTGAGTGCATCCCTGTTCATTCATTAATTTTTTCAATAGAGCTCTAGCTTCCAAGAAAAATGAACAAGCCTGTGCCTTAAGAACTTAAAGCAGCTGCAATGCAAGGACAATTTATGCACCTATATGAAAAAGACTTCTGGAAGCCTTTGGATGCTCATAGAATTCTGTAGAAGCAGATCTATATATCTTTAATTACTCTGGTGCTCATTGCTTCTCTAAGCCCGTTTGTAATACAATTATTTTGCTCCCTTTCCCAGTTCAAGCAGGAGTGTCTCTTCCCTCCTCTTTTGCTTTTTCTCTTTCCCTCACTATTGACTTTCTTATCCTTGTCTCCTCAAAGGACTCAGACAGTAGTTTTCCTATCAGTTAGCCTCTTGGGCAGTTCCATTGCTTCAGGAAATGAATTTGAGCTGACTTGGACCTAGGATTTGCTTCCCACGGAAGCTCCCTAACCACTACAAAGCATGGCATTTGCTTGTATCTACCAGGTTGTCTTTCCCACAGAGATTACCTGGATGTCAGGAGGGCAGAGGACAGGTCTCTCTCAGCATTGGGCAGCATCCTTCTCAACAAGTGCAGTCTGACCCCTGGATCTGTAGGAAAAGTGGATTTTTTTAGCTAGTTGCCTGAGGCCATGTCCTGTGCAGCATTGTGGCATCTCCTAGGTGCCCTCTCAAGAAACTGAGGCTCTGAAATCTGTCTTGTGTCTTGTGCTCCTGGAACAGATCATTTTGAATAGTTGAGAGTCACCACGTGCAAGTCCACATGTGAACCTGGCTCTGAGAGCTGGATGAAAAGCATTCTTTTCTGCATTCTGCATCCTTTATCCAGCAGATGAATTTTTCCTTTGCTGCTTGAACGTAAGGACTGATAATAACAGTGCACCCCTTAACAAGGTTTGATATTTCCAAATGTCATCTCTTCTGGTTTCATGTGCATTCATTGATTGTTCTAACATCTTAATTAAAAGTGTAACTCTAACAATGAACTTATTTTCAGCCTGCTTCTATGAGTGGTGTATTGTATCAAAGGACAGGCAATTCAGAAAGCAGTTAGCTGTGGATCAACAGTGACACAGAGCACTTGTGTAGTCGCTGGGGGTCAGTCAGTACATTTCTTTCACACTGGTGCTAGTCAATCACTTTTGTTTTCCAGATTAATTATGTGGCCTTTCATTAAAAACGAGGCACTCTGGTTTCTTGCCATTTTCATTTCACTTGTGTCTTTGCCTGCGTGAATTTTACATCATGGCCTTCTCTGTTGTGCTTTTCCTCTTTTTTAGGCAAGAAAATGGAAAGAGTTCAAATAATCTGAAAACCTAAGGGGGTAGAAGGAGGCAGGTTCATAATTTCTGTATATTGATAAAGTAAGATAATATAAACTCCTCTCGCAGAGGTGAATATTGCACCGTGCTAATGTCATTGTCTCCTTTCTCTTCATGTTCTATAGTTTTCTGTAAAAGCTGAAGCAGTGACTATATTCAACACCTGCGTCTTTAACAGCCACTGCGGTATAATTACCTTTCTTGAATATTCTATAGAATTGTCAAACAGCAATTTTCTTTTTCAAGACAAGCTTTTGAATAATGCCGTTTACATACAGAGCTTAACTTCTCTTATGTTGAAAATCTAATTATAAGTATCCAAAATTTACTGCAAGTTTGCTGTTTTATAATTCAATCTACATAAAATTGCTAAAACACAGCATCTTTAACATTTATTTTGGAGCTGAATCAGCACAGTCTTTATTGGACACTCTTTCAGTCTTAAATGTAATTGACTCTGTAACAATATTTTTTTATTTTTCTTATTTTATTTATCTTAAATTTCTATACAGAGGTACAGAGCAAGAGGAGAGGCTATTGATAGAGATGCCTAATGTTCTTTTACTGTTTTTTCATTCAGTGAATATTTATTTTGTACTGGAAGAAGAATATTCAAGCATTTCACTGAGAGAATCTAGGAAAAACACTCCAGCATGTTTTATTCTGTTTGGTGTATTATTCAGTGGATATTTAATGCTGATCTTGATTGATTAGATCAGACTGTAGATAATTAGCCAGGAAATCTTAGAGCAAATCGTGGCTTGAATTGTGCAGCATACCATCATCCTAGTCAGGCTACTTTTGCAGTCTTTGTGATACAAACATCGATAGACAACCATCTCGACTATCTCAAGCAGCACAACTTCAGTATTCTGTTAGGAAGGTGACATTAGAATAGAAAATTAACATAACATTGTATTATTTCTTACTGGTGCAAGCTATAAATTAATGTTATGAAATGTTATGAGCGTATCTGCAAAACTACCTCTTACAAAAATTAAAGACTATCGTTATAATCTTCCAATTGTCACTCTGGGAATTCCTGTGTTGTCACACGTTATTTTCAGCGTACGGTAAGCTACACTTTCCTTTCTCAGCCGCTCTTCTGGATTTCAATTCTCATTGCCAATTTCTGTCCAATGTTTCTGTAAAT
>WEIU01005534.1:82148-124775 GCA_013389925.1 Aegithalos caudatus | reverse complement strand
GCCGCCCCCGGTGCTCCTGCTCCGCCGCTTCTCGTCCCGGCTGAGCCCGCTGCGGGTGGGGGGAGAAGTCTGGACCCAGCCCGGGGCATCCCCTTACCCAGCTCTCTGCATCCCCTCCCCAGTCCGGGACATCGCCTTATACCATTCTGGGCCATCCCTCTCTCCCAACCCCGCACATTCCCCTTAACAGTCCTGAGCATCCTCTTACCTATCCCGGGACACCGACACCCCCTGACCCAGCCCTTCACCCTTTGTCCCTCCTCCCTCCGCAGTACCTTACGTTTCAGACGCTGCTGGGGGTGTGGAGCCTGCCCTTTCCACAGGTTTCCCCAGTGCCTAAAGTTTTGTGGCACTTGGAGTGAAGCAAAAATCCAAAGGCAAAAATCCAGCACCTGTGTCGCTGCACTGGGGACCTCCTGGACAGAGCACTGAATCCCCTCTGCCAGGGGTGGTCTGCTCCCAGTCACGAGGGAACCACAGTCTGGGCAAGATGATCTCTGGGGAGCCAGCACCGGGCAAAATGATCCCTGGGGAGCCAGCATCACCTGCCACCTCCACCACCCTCTGGGGCTGCAGAGCTCCCTGGCTGCGGGTAGGACCGGCCTCACCCCTTCCCATGCCTGTCCACACCTCAGGATGAGCTCTTGGCTTGATTTTTTGCCTTTCTAATTTCCTTTCTTCCTGCCCCTCCGTGCTTTTTTGTGCTTTCCTGGTTTTTGAGGGAGCCTGGCGCTGGCTCTGCAGCCCCCAGGGAGCGAAACCTTCCGTTTATTTGCACACCAGACAGAGAAACCAGTCCTGCCTCCTGCATCTCCCAGCCTCTGCCTCTACCCGGGGCTCCTGCACTCCCCAGCCTGCCCTGAGAGGTGCCAGCCAGCCCGGGCTGCCGTGCAGGATGTCTGAGAGCAGCCAGCCTGGCCTTGGGCTGCTGGATGGGGACCAAAGGGGCACCTGGGACCCGCCTGGGTGGGTCCACACAGCTCAAGGTGGGGCACCCGTTTGGCTCCTGGCTCCCAGGGCCAGCCCTGCATCACTCTGGGTGTGGATGGATGCACTCTCTTCTCCTGAAGAAGCTGGAAGAGGGGAGGATTCCTGTACCCCTAGACAGGTAAAGAGAAGAGGAGCAAATCCCTACCTCTCCCAGGGATGCTCCTGCCTGCTGCAGGAACAGCCCTAGTGCCACTTGTGAGGGCACCTGCCCTGTCCTCTCACCTGCACTGAACCAAACCTCTCTTTCCCAAACCTGCAGGCTTTTTGTAAGGTCCCAGGCTGCTCCCAGCTCTCAGGACCCTCAGTGACATCCTGCCTGGAGGCTCTGGAAAGTCTGACGGGTCCTGCAGGCAGTGGCTGGTGGTGATCTCACTTGGAGGGGGAGGAAACGGGACAGACAAACTCTTTCCAACAAACCTGTTGAGTTACTTTAAAATTCCAGGCTGGCAGCAAAAGTGCTGGATGGCGGCACGGATTAGGAAAATGCTGAGCCTGGACAGAGTCAGGCCTGACCTTTCCCCACCGCAGATCTGCCACTCCGGAGCAGTGAGAAATGGGAAGACTATTTGGGTCCATCTGGTTTGTGTGCTGAGCCCTGAAACACGATGCTGCTGGGGCAGCTGTGAGCCAAAGGGCTTGGCTGAGCTTCCCAGCCTGTGTCCCGTCCAGGAGCCGCTGGTTTTGAGGATGTCTGACACTGCAGAAAGGCAGGGAGTGATTCTGGACACGGGGTTCATGTCAAGCACCCTCAGTCGGTCCCACCCCATCCCAGCCAGTCCTGGGGGCTGCCTTGGGAACAGCAGGCTCTGAGCTGAGCAGCAGCATCCCATAATTCCATCCCGTGGGGACAGGGACACACCTGCCTCAGTGCTGTGTGGCAGCTGAGACAACAGCTGGGCAGCAGCAAAATAGAAAGGAGGGTGGAAGAGGGGTTTAAAAATGGGTCCAGTGCCTGTGAGAGGATGGGTTCTGTAGGAGCATCTCCCACAGGAAGGTGGGGCAGTCCAGGCTCAGCAGCAGCCCCAGCAGCCCTGGATATGAACCTGTATTTGTGTCACTGTGGCTGAAGGGACAGTCATGGGCAGAGAGCTGTGGCACTGGGCTGTGAAGTGATGAGATGGCAGAGACACTGTAGGAACCAACCAGCCAGAAATAAAGTGCTTAGGTTTTAAACCAAGGGCTGACAAAAATGGCCCAGAGCCATGTGAGGGATGCTTGGCCATCCCCAATCAATGGAGGGGAGGTGTCCCTGTCCTAGACAGTGCCACAGGAGCTGGTCCTGATCACTCTTGGGCAGGATCCCACCAAGCCCCATGGCCAGGGTGAGGGCTGGGAAGCCCATTCTGTTCATGCCCCACTTAGGGATGGGTTGAGTTCCTGGAGACAATGGGAACCCGCCTGCTGCCTTCCCACCCCCCTCCCGAGAAAAGCCACAGATTCCTCCTTATTTTTAAGGCCAGAGAGATCATCTCAAGCTAAATTAGTCCCAGCAGCTCTGCTGGAAGCCTGGGACCTCTAGCACAGGGGAAGTCCTGCCCTGGGAAGAGCTGGGTGTTCTCACCAGGAGCACAGTGGTGCCTTTCCGAGAGGGACAGTGGCCAAAGGGGGTTTCTCTTACCTGTTTTCCTTGGCTCAAAGTCAGGATTGATGAAGACCCGCTGGATCTTCACCACTTTCCACTCGTGGCTGGGGTTGCCCGTGGGGCTGTCTGCTGTGGGGGGCAGCTCTGGGGCAGAGCCAGGGCACTTGGGGGTCTCCTCCACCGAGGCCAGGCTGCTGCCATTCAATGGGGGCTGTGGTGCATCCCCATTAAGCCCCCTGGGGTCCCTCTGGCAGCTCCCACTTGATTTCCCTCCCAGCAGTCCCATCCTTGCCTCCTGCTTGCCTGGCTCAGAGGCTGGAGCATCCCAGAGCTGATGGGAGCCCTGCCCTCCTCTGCTCCCCCTCTTCTGCCAACAGCCACTGTCCCTCTCAGTGTCCCCCTTGGCTGTCCCACAGACACAGAGGGGCTGCTCAGCCTCGCCAGGCATGGGGCAGCTGGCCTGGGGGTGGAGGCAGAACTGCTGGAGCCTTGTCCTCAGCATCTTTCTTCACTGGTTTCCTTCACTGGTATTCCACAGCCTTTCCAAACATCTCTGCATGGCCAGAGGGATGGATCCTCCCTCAGAGCACGGGCAGCATGAGAGGGAGGGCAGCCACGTGCCAGGCACGAGCTCAGCTTTGTTGCTCTTGCAGGCAGGAAGACCAGGCACGATGCCACTGGAGCAGGCAGGTTTTGGAGAGATGTGTCCAGAGGAGGCAGGCCAGCAGGGAGGATTTTGCAGGAATTTCTCTTTTCCAGGCAGAGGACCAGCATCCAAAGCCCTGTGTAAAGGGAAGGAGGAGCGTTGAGGAGGCTTGTGTTTGCACTGATTTCCTACGGCCACAGACACCAGAGCAGCTCCTGGCTGAACCCCGGCCTGAACTCCAGCTCCAGCACAGCATCCCATGAGGAAGGACCCCCGGAGATGCAGAGCCCATTTGGAAATGTCCCAACCCCAAAACCGTGCTCACCACCCTCATCCATCCATCCTCACCCTGGGGGCAGCACCGTGGCCGGAGCCCCGTGCCCAGGTGCCCTCGCTTTGCCAGCCCAGGTGAGGCTGTGGGTGCCCCTGGTAGTGGTGAGGCTGGGGCATCACTGCTCTGGAGCTGGGAGTGTTCAATGAAGAAGCAAATCCCTGAGGATGTTGCTCAGGGTTATCAGGAACAAAAAAGGAAAATTTCCAGCATCCAGCTGTGTTTAACCATTGAGTGACTCATGTGGTGTCAGGACAAGCGCAGACAGAACCACTTCCCTCCTGCCAAGCATAAATCCTGTTGGGATGACGAATCCACGCACCAACACAGACAAGTTATCAGCTGGGAGAGGGGGATGTCATCGCTCCCAGGACAGGATATGGGTTGTAGTGTATGGAAATTCCTGTGAGTCCTTCACTTGTACAGCATCACCCAGCCCTGCTCACAGCAAGGCTGGCCTGGGGGAAGCGCCTCCCAGGAGATCCACAGCACCCATGGAACAGGAACCAGGATGGATTTCCCAACCTAACAGCCAGCTGAGGAGGAAAAGGGGGTTCTGCTCATCCCAAACCCCTCCCTGAGTTATTGCGAGGTTTTTCAGTGAAAAAAGAAAAAACACCAAGTCAACATAGCAGGTTTAGTTCTGGCAGGAATACACCCTGCAGCTTCCTCAAGGCTCACAGCTTCTCTGCAAATCTTTTCCTGTCCTTAGCAAGGTTATTTTGGAAAAGAAGACAGATTAGAAAGCAGGCACTTGGGCATTTCCCAAACACAAGGCTGCATTTTTTGGAGAACACCCAACGGAAATCTTCTGCCCCTTCTGAAATCCTTCCTCCTGCCTCTCCCTGCTGCAATTATTTAGCACAGATTTGCAAAGAGAACCTGAGGAGAAAATGTCAATGTTTCTCTCTGAAAAAGAAATTTCACCCTCCTCTTTACGCAATTTGGGGGCTCAATAGTTGCAGGAAGCCACCCACATCTTTCCTTAGAAATCTGTCAAGTTGTTGGAGCTGGCTTATCTCAAACGGGGATAAAAAGAAAGTAGCCCCAGCCCAGGCTGAGTCAGCAGAGAACCTCTCAGGGTGGATCCGCATCTCCCCACTCCCATTCCCTCGCCCTGTCCCTAGGGAGCAGGTTGCTGGGGCAGCACAACTCACGTCCATCCTACACCGGAGCTGCCTTGACGATTTGCTGGGGGAGCCGGTACCTCCCCTAAAACCATCTCCCAGAGCCGCCCCCTTCCATTCGGGAGCGCTTTCCTCACACGGGCATCGCCTAGGGAGCGACGCCCACGGCCTCGGTGTTCCCCAGGCAAACCCTTTCTGGGTGAGACCCGAGCAGCGGTGTTCCCTGAGGACATTGCCGGGATGGGGCCGCCTACAGCACCGAAATACCGAGTCCGGCCTCTGCTGCCTCGCTGGGGGCCGGTCTGGGCTCGGCAGGGCGGCGGGGAACGGAGGGGGAGCTACCGAGAGCAGCCTCCTTCCCCCCGGGACACAGCTCCTGGCCTCTGCCAGCACCACGGGAGGGGAATATTTATGAGTGCCATGGATCTCCAGCAAAAGCTGCTGGGCTGATCCCGTTTGTTGGAATACCAGTCAGGTAGGATGTGTGTATGTGCCTCAGGTGCATCACTGCACTGGCAGTAACAAGCAGCAACACCAGCTGTAGCCACAAAAGCAGGCTGAGATAGCCCCCACCTGCAGACAAAGGCTGTAAAGAGGGATTTCTTTATCTCTATTTATTTATGAAGGGTCATTTCAGGCACCATTTCAGAGGTGCAGCTCCAAAGGATGCCCAAACCGGGCACCAGTGCCCAACTCACAGTCCTGAGAGGCAGCTGCTCACCCTGCCCATCTGAGAGGCTCCTCACGCTTCCTGATGGCAACAAGTCTCTACGAGGAGCTGCAAAATGGTGCTGGGGAGGGAATAATAACAACAACAAAAAGATCCTTCAATTCACAAAGTGCTGAAATCTGGCAGCAAAGAGACCTTTTGCTCAACTTCTCTTCCTGCCCACTCACTGGCGAGTGATGCACAGCCCCCCCACCTGCCTTTCTCACACCCTGTCACCCTCCCCCCCCTGCTATTGAAAAAAGGAAAACTAAAGTTAACTTTCCACGTCCCACACAAATATTTTTGGCAGGCGTTGCTGGCATTCAGGCTGCTGAGCCCGGGGGAGACGGGGTCTGCAGAAAGTCTTTGCCTCCATCTGCTCCCGGCTGAGGGTCCGCGGTGCCTGGGCTGGCCTGTCCCAGACACAGCGCAGGGACAGGAGGTGGCACAGCTGTAAACAAACGGGGACACCTCCAGGACAGCCCTGGGGACCGCCAGTGGCCCAGCCACGGGAATGCCGTGAAGTGGGGGGCCAGATTCACACCCAAACTTTGGCTCTGTCCCCGCTTTCCCGTGTTGTTCTCAGCCACATCCCTGCCCCACGCTGGGTTTTCATCACCATGAAACAAGCCGGGAAGGGGTGTGAAAGCTGTCCCCAGCACAGCGGGGCTCTCGGGTTTCCCGGGTCAGGCAGAGGGTCGCTGTCACTCAGGCAGGAGGACCCTGCTGCCCAGACTTGCAGTCCCCAGCTCCAGTCACAAGACCGGCCCGGTCCCTTTCCAAAATAGCCCAGCCGCAATGTATACATCTGGGGAGCTTTACACCTCCCCTGTGCCAGCAGCTGAATGTCCCTTCGGGGGAGCTGGACACCTTCCTTCCCCACGTGGTGCCTTCTTCCCATGGTTCTTTCCCTCAGGGACACCACAGGCAAGGAGTCTGGGTGGCTGCATCCCCCAAGGGCAGCCCCACATCCCTGTGTTCCTGCGGGGGAGCACTGCCCTCTCTGCTGACACCGGAGACACCTCGGGTGTCACCCAGCAGCGTTTGGCTGCCCTGTGCACAGACACTCTCCCTCCCATCTGCTGCAATCCAATATCCCTCCCAGCTCCCTGGATACCTGGCCAGGACGGCTGAGCTGTGTGCTGGGGGAAGGCACGGCCTGTGGGGTGATGTCCCCTGCACGAGGACCCCACTGCTAAACCCCAAAGCCCTGCAGGGCTGGGGCCGGTGTGGGGTCACCTGTGCCACCCCGATATCCTTCCACGGGAGAGCTCCTGCTTACAGCCACAAGGGGATGGCAACAGGAGGGACACAGCTGGGTTGTGCAGGATGGAGGGAGGGAAGCCCTCTCTGACAGGGTCCAGTGCTCAGGGAAGGGGCACAAGGAAAGTGGGATGGATGTGATTGTTTCCCTTGGCAGGAGGAGGGATGCCTGCTGGGCTGGAGCAAGACCTGGGAGCGTGGACAGGGATGGATACTGCAGGTGAGGCCAGGGCTGGCAGGCACAGCAGCCCGCAGCGTGCAGGGGGAAACAAAAGCCTTTTGCAGCACTGATTTACTACCTTGACGGAAACCGGGATGGAAAAAACAACATTCCTGAATGCCTGTCCCCGTGCAACCCCTGCGGTCCCCAGCACCCCAGCCTGCCTGTGGGGACAGGGGCTGCTGGTGCCGGCAGGTGGGTGCCCTGTGCCCTCATTCCCTGCCCGCAGCTGGTGGGGAGAGGCTGCAGGAGGAATGCTGGGGGTGGGCACGGGGGCTGCGGGGCGCCAGGGGAGCGGCGGTGATTAAGCAGTGAGCAAAGCAAGGGAGGAGGAGGAGGATGACAGTGGCATCCCGGCCAGCTGGACCGTGTCCCCTCCCTCTCCACCCCACGCTGGAAGGAAGGGCTGGATGTGGGCTGATCGTATCCCTCTGAACTGCGGCATGGATCCTCACGCCAGCCCTGGGCTTGTCCCTCCGGGTTCAGGGAAGGGTGCAGCTCTCTCTGGGCAGCTCCCCTGGGAGCAGAGGCTTCCAGGCACTGAGTAGGGCTGGGGAGCTGAGGAAAGGGATGCTGGCCCCTTGGAGAGCAGCACGGAGCAGGCTGGGCTGGACTCGGGGTGAATTTTGTACCCTGGCACAGCCATCCCAACCCAGCCCCAGAGGGGTTTGCCCCACTCGGCCATCCCCTGTTCCCATGGGGGTTTTGGTCAGGTTTTGGTGCTCACCCACCCCACTCCTGCCACTGCTCAGCCCACGTTCCAGCCCCAGCCTCCAAGGAACCCTGATGCTCCATGGGGATTTGCATCCATCAAACTTCAGTCTGTGCACTCCAGCCAAGCAACATTGATGTTGCTCTGCCCTCCTGGCTGGGTTCAGAAGTGAATCTACCCCTTCCTGCCATCCCTAAGGGGCCCATCTGACCTGGGGTTCCCAACCACACAATCCTGGGAGCTGCCCATGCCCTGGCTGCAAGACAGCCCCATGCAGGGCAGGTCCCAGCCTGTCCTGCCCTTTGCTCAGCTTGAACCATGACCCCAGCTCCAGCTGCTGCATTCCAGGGAATGAGGACAACCCCAGTCTGGCTTTTACAGCTGCCTCAAGCCCTTCTCAGTGCAGTTTTGGGGAGTGAAGTACCAGGTTTGCCATGTCCCACCAGCTCAGCCTGATGCAAGCCCAAGGTGTCACCAGGGGGTGGCCATCCTCAGGGCCCTCTGGCCCCTACTGCTGTGGGGCAGAGGGTGATCAGCTGGAGCCTCAGCAGATCACTGCAGGAAGCCAGGGATGAAACTGCAGCTCAGCCTTTTCAAAGCTCAAATGAAATGTAAAAAACAGAGAGGTACAAGAGAGAAGATGAACTGAAAAATCAAGCTTTGGTCAGTGTGGCACAGCTGTCCCCAGGACTGGCACCACCATGGCTGCAAAGTGAGTTGGATTGGCAAACCAGGTCCTGGCAGCTTTTGTCTCCACACATCCCTGTCTGCCCGGGGCAGCTCACCTTCATCACCCACCCTGCAGGAACACCCCGGCTGTGCAGCCACCAGCTCTCTGGCACAGCAGGTCCCACACCCAAATTTCCCCTCAGAGCTCCAGCAGCAGCTGCCAGAAGGAGAGAAGGGAGGGCGGGCTGGCACAGTGGCGCCTTCACGCATTTCCCAAGCAATACCAGTGCACATTTCCTGGGAGAGGAATGAAGGAACTCTCACTAAACTAAATCCTGCTCCTGGAGGCGAGCACTATGGGGATGGGGTCACCCCTGGATATCAGATGCCTGTTGGGGGTTGTGCCAAAAGCTGTGTTGGGTGGGGAGGACAGGGCAGCCTCTGCAGTGGGGTTGGGGTTCAGCCTGCAGTGGGGTTGGAACTCATCCCACAGCCATGAGATGAGTGGGATGAAACTTTCTGGCAGTGGAGTTATGGCTCATCCTGCAACCTCCCTGGCCCAGGGAGCTCAGCCTCAGCAGATATAAAGCACAAGACAGCAAATAAGCAGAAAACCCCACAGGGGCTCGAAAATCCAGTTTAAACAACGTCTGAGCATTCAGGGCTGCCAGAGCTGGGACAACAGACACTGTGAGCATTTCAGCTCCCCAGGGTCCAAACCAGGCTGCAAAACTTCCCAGGTAATCCTGGGGGCTGCCACAGTCACTGCTGGATTTCACAGCTGTGTTTGACATTGTCCTTCTGAACAGACAAATGAGGGGCTGTGACCCGGGGCTGTCAGGATCAGGGCACACGACTGCCAGTGCAGAGATCCAAGGTCAATAGCAGACCTGAGAGCTCAGCCAAGTTTGCTGAGCCCAGCAGCTCTGTCCTCCCCACTGTGGCCCCCCCCCCAGTGTCACCTCCAGGCATCCCCAAAGCTCTAAAGCTCCCTGAAGAACAGAACTCTGCTGCTAAGAACAGGGAGCAACTCCCTGCTGCCTCTCAAACCTGCAGTCCTGGCCAGTGTCTTGGCCCCCAGCTCTGATCCCAGGGAGGCAGGATGGGAACTGAGAGCAGAGATGGGTGCACACAGCCTGGGAACTGCCAGGACCAGGATAAAGGACATTTTAACAGCACAGTGGCAGAGCACACAAGTACAGGGTTTGGCCCCTCAGAGCCCCACGGGCAGCACTCGGGTCTGTCCATGGGAAACAAAGAGCATCCCGGGGAAGGGAGTGTTTTCTTTCCAGACCAGGAAAGCAGCCAAACCCCAGCACATGCCCATTCCCAGGCCTTGGCCCCAGCAGCACAGCAGGCTGGTGGCCTTGGGACATGAGGTCCTTTCCCATCTAGCTCGCCCAAGGCTGAGAGCCCGGGCAGTCTGGGGAGGCAGGAGAGCAGCCGGGGGGTTGCTGGGGCTCCAGGGGTCCCTGAGGCCAGAGCATAACCACCACCTTGCTACTCAGAGGGGTCCCCAAGCATTTTGGGATGGGGATGTGTGTGTGTGTGTGCTCAGCAGTCTGGCTCTCCTTCTGGCAGCACCGCTTGTGCAGTAGGAATAAACATGCCGAGGACACTTCCAAGCCAGTGCAAACAGCCCCTGACCGAGCTGCTCTCTCCCAACACTCTGTTTTTCTTTCTCTGCTTTTCCTCTCCTCTCTTAACCCCTTCAGGAGCCCGGGGGACCTGTGCCGGCAGCCCTAGGAGCTGTTGGAGCCAAATCCCATGAAACCCTGGGAGTCTGACCACAAGGAAGGGCTGGGACACCAATGAGGTTCCAGGGTCCCCCCAGGGCACAGAGCTGGTTTTGCTGCCCTCAAGTCCCCTGGCTGCCGTTCCCTTCCCTCTTCTTCCCCCCCTCCTTTCTCCCGTCCACAGCTCATCCTTTCCCCAACAGCTCCGGAGGGTCCTGGGGGAAAGTGCTGCTCCCCCTTCCAGCGCCCAGCTCACCCAGCCAAGCGCAGGCTGGATGCTGCAGGGGTCACCTCGTTCTGGGCAGGACAGAGGAGCCAGGAGACACCCATCGTGAGGAAAGCACTCCAGGGAAGCCCACCTCCACCCTCCGCTCTGCCGGGAGCGCCCTCCATCCTGGAGGCTGCCCTGTTCGTCTCTTGTGACACCGCGCTGTCCCCACGGTCACCGAGAGCCATGCCCAGCATCCCTCCGGGACGGCCACGGAGCCCAGGGCACCTCCGGTGAGCCCAGGGATGCTCGCACTCGCCGCGCTCACCTTTTTCCCTTCCCCTTTTTCTCCCGTGGGGAAGTAAAGCTGGCAGCTTTCCATGTGCCCCAGGGGAGCCGGGAGGAGGTCACGTCCTCGCAGCCCCGCTGTGGCCGGAGCCCGGGGTCCCGGCCGGGAGCTGGGGCCGGCAGCGCCCGGGTCTCCTCGGCTGCTCTGCTCCAGCCGCGCGCGGAGGGCAGGGTGAACGGGGGGAGAGGGGAGGGAGGAGGGGAGGGGGGAAATGAAACTTTAATAGCACAGAGCCCCTTTTGTTTCCCAGCATATGGGATATTTCATACATGCTGAAGGCATTAACCACCTATATTCTTCAAGCGCTCACGGCGGCTGGGAGCACAGCCCTGCGCTCGGCTCGGGGCACAGTGTCTGTCCTGGGGGGCTGCAGGCTGCAGCAAGCAGCCCCTCTGCCCCAGAACCCCTCCCTGGAAGCGGGGAGACCCTAAATTACAGCCTGGAAAACTGCTCTGCTGCACCTAGGATCACCCCCTGCATGGTTTTGTCCCCCAAAAAGAGCAACCAAGCCCCCAAGCTCGAGGCTAAGAAAGAGATGTTCCCTATTTTTTGGACAGGCTGTGAAGTGAGGGAATCTAACCCCACCATCCCCCGGGGTCTGAGACCCCAAACACCCCTCCTGTCCCTGGGACATGGCAGAGCCCAAAGGTCCCATGGAGCTGTGACTAACAGTGGTAGAGAGGGGCTGAGGAGGGCTGGTGGCATGTCCCCTCCCTGCCCAAATCCTAAGGACACAAGAGCATCTCTGCGAGCAGGCACGGTGTTGACAGGGAAGGGCTGGGAAACATCCACGTGGGATATCCTCAAGCTGTTTACCCATTTTCTCCCCTCTGTCTCCCTTCGTGGTGCCTGGGGACAGACCACGGTGTCTGTAAAACGGGTGACACCATCTACAAGTGGAGAAGGGACATCTCCAGGTCCTGAGCACAGACAGTGGCTGTCACTGCCCCCTGCAGCTCCCATCAGCCACCTCAGTGTGGGATGGGGACATCTAGGGTCATTGGCACCGCATCCCTCCCTTATTCCCATGGAAGAGACGTTGGCCTCGACCTTCTGGGCAGCAGAGGACATCCACTGGACATCCACAGTTTGGCAAAACTCCAAGTGTGGTCTGAGATGGAGGGGGCCACGTGTGTGCTCTGCTTTCACCACATTGGGTGGATTCCTCAGCACTGGGGCTCTTCATTGGTGCCCACCCTTTGATTGGCACCCATGAGGGCTCCCAAAGTGGGTTTCTCCTCACCAGCCCTCCTGTTTTGGGCCAGCCAGGGGAAGGAAGGCATGAGCCCACTCACCCAGGGTGAAGGGATAAGCTGTCCATCCCATGGAGCCACAGCTCCACTTGTCCCTGAGCCCCTAGCCCTGCACTACACAGGATTCCCAGTAAATCCTTACTTTGTCCAGTGTTTATCCAGTCACACTCTAATTTGAAATAAAAAACACAGCCAGTAAAAGGCCTTTATAGCTCTTCAGAGCTCATAAACCGGCAGCGCTGGCGGACGGGGGCCAGATGATTGGGGGCTGCTAGGAAAATTTATTGCAGATTTTGGTAACTTAAACATTACGGCTCTGTGAGCCCCAGGACTGGTCTGCTGAGCAGCTCCCAGTGGCAGGGATGGAACAAGGGATGCTTTATTGGGGAAGGGAAGGGGGGGCTGACAGGTCTCACCCAGACCCACAGTTAACATCCACCCAGATTTAGACTGGCTCATTTTTAAGGCAAAGCTTCATACAGGCTGAATTCATCCTCATGCCAGGAGGGAGTGCATGTCCAGGATCCTATCCTCATGTCCAGGACACAAGGCTGCATCACCCTGGGATGAAGACAGTCCCCAGCAACATCCCAGGGAGGTGATGAATGGGATTGTGCCAGCAGCTCCTTGTGCCAAATCCCCTGGCTCGGTGGGTGACCTTGCACCAAGCCCTGCCGTGGGGCAGGAAGAACTGGGATGGGCTGGCCAAGCTTGCCGTGGGAGTCTGTAGAATTTGGAGAGAATGAGAGGAAGCAGCCGGGGTGGGGAGCGTGCAAGGGAAGGCGGGTAGCAGGAGGGAAGGCATTTTTTCCTTGCCAGTGTCTTGGCTGCTTCGGTGTGAACTGCTATAAATTTGTTCCTTATCTCTCAGGCCATTTAATGTTTTCATGAAAAGAAAATAGTCTGCAGGAAAAAAACCCCGCTGATAAAAGATCCCTTTGGCATTGGGAGGAATGTTAAATGTCTCTAATCAGCAGGGTCTGGGGCTTGGAGCGCTCCCGGAGCTGGCAGGCAGCTGAGAAGTTGTGGAGACTGGGCAATGCTTGGAGCAGACTCTCCCAGGTCTGGGGGGAGGTGGCATCTGCACCCCTGGGTGCCCCTTGCACTAAGAGAGGGTCCAGAGAGACCAACACAGGGATGTAGTATCCGGTGTGGGATAACAGTGGCCGTGGCTGGGATGGCTCCAGCCACTTCACCCCACAGCCTTCAACATACATTAAACCAAATACTGCCAGAGAGAATAAAAAGTGGGAACATGAGGTTCATATTCTGTGGGAGAAAAGGTATGGATCCAAATCCTTCTGGATTGCTTCACAGGGCCAGGCAGGAGCATGGGCTGTGCCAGGGACCCTCACACATCTTTGCACCTCCGAGATCTGCAGCCCTCGCCTGTGCCTGCACCCATGGGGAGGCCAGGAGGAAACCCCAGAGCCCCATGTGGCTGGAAGCATTCTTCCCAAGAAATCTGGCCCACAGAGCAGCTGCTGTTTGGATTTACAGTTGCAAGCAAATCCTGCACAAGTCCTCCTTGGAACAAACCTCCTGGCCCCTACTGACTGTGCCCTTGCTCCTGCTGAGGACTGGGATTCAGAGCTGGAGGCACAGGGGTCACGAGCACCCCTCTCTGCACGATCAGGTACTGCCTGGTTGCATTTCCCATGACTTGTGGGCACTGAGCTGTATCCCTGAGACTTCTTCCTTCCTCCAAACACTGGATGATGCAACTGCTGGCAAACCACACGCTGGTGCATCCCTGACTGGGAGCATCCCTGCTGTGTGGCTCTCTGAAGGCCAATCCCACCCTGCAGCCTGAGGACAGCAGAGCTGTGGCACAGGGACACATGAGCCTCTAAGCTGCAGCTTCAGGTCCAGGCTGGAAAATAAACAAGGCAGCAAAAATGTGACTGCAAAGGGGATTTTTCAGGGTGGGAAGGAACAGTTACTGATGACTTCCCCCTCCCCCCCCCCCCTTTTTTTTTTATTCCCCGTTTTGGTAATGTTTCATTTTATACTCCAAGAGAGCAGAAATGCCATTTCAAATGAAAAAATCAAACCCTTCTGTTTCAACACACTCCCCAGCTCAATGTCCTCATGCACCAACACCTACATACCAGCTTTTCTCCCTAACACAGCCCTGGCCCAGCAGAGCCCATTTCCAGGCAGCATCCCCCCTTGGCCGGTCCAGCCTTCCTCCCCTGCCAGCCCCACTCCCAGCCCCATCCCACCATCCACATCCCCTCTCCACAGGCAAACACATTTTCTTCCACATCCATCACGTGGAAGTAGGATGTGCATTCTGGTGCCAGAACACGCACGGCTGGCTGCGCCAGCAGCGCCTGCACGGCTGCACAGAGCTGCTGCTGTGCTGCTGGATCGCAGTTGGCTTTTGTGGGATGGTTTTGGCTGTGCCTGGAATGGTGGGGAGGAGCCAGGAGCTGGCACTTGCCATCAGCACTGACCTGTTGAAATTGGTGTGGTGCCAGGGGTCTCACTCTTTGCTTGGACATCTGTCTGCATGCCCGCTCTTGCCTCTCTGGGGGGCATTTCTGTGCCATTCAGAGGCAAAACCATGTGTATTTTGTAAAGCTGGGGGTTGCTTGGCAGCCTGGCAGCACCTCTGGTATCACCATGGCACGGAGGGATGAGGGCAGTGACCGTGCATCGTCCCCGGGCACCCGGCATCCTCCTGCCAGGGCATGTGTGATGAGGGCCCCAGGCTCTCAGCTCCAAAGTGCCCAGTGGCAGCTCCCCTTGGACTCCAACCCCACTGCCTCTGCTTTTCCTGCCCTCTGGAAGACCCCCCCATCCCGCCACCGTCTGCCTCTGACGCAGGCAGCCTCGCTTCCAGACGGGCCGGGCTCGCCCCGAGCCCCAGCCAAGAGAAAGCCCCTTTGTTCAGCTCAGCAAGAGGGGCCCGTGCCCTGGCTGACCCCACTGCCCCCACCCCCGAAAACACAGTGCCTGCTGTGCCATGGCTTAGGGCAGGCATGAGGACAGGGACAGGGACACCCTGCCTCGGGTCAGGGTCAGTGCCAGGGACACGGGCATGGGTCACAGAGGGTGCAAGGGTATGGAGCTGCTCTATCCTGCCAGGAGGGATGGAGGGATGGATGGAGGGATGCTCTACAGCCAAACCTCTCATCTCATGGCTTTTTGAGACAGGCAGAAATCACTGGGAAATAATAGAGCTGCCAAGCTCACCAGGGTGGGATGGGGAGCGAGGCTGGCGCTGAACAAGCTGCTGCTAATGAGAAGCAGGTGGAGAGCCCGGCGTCACCACCCCCCAGTCCTCTCTCAGCCCTCGGGGTCAGCCTGTGTTTTCTTAACTCCTGATTGCAGAGAAATTGGAGGTTTGTGTGCCAGAGGGTTCTGGTGTGCTCCAAAGCAAAGGGAACTTGACAGGACCTGGGTTTAGGTTTGGGAATGATTGGAGACTGTTTTGGCACTTTCCACCCTGGCTGAGCAGGGCACAGGACCCATGGGATGATGCCTGCCCTGATCCTGGTCCAGCAGGAGCATCCCAGTTGGGAATGGCAGCAGCCCATCTAACAGCGCTCAGCTCATCCCCAATTTGCATGCAGGAGAAGAGGAACCCTGATCCGCTGAGCCAGAGAGGAAACGAGAGCAGAAAAATGTGATAAACAGCTGTAAAGCCCAGCCCTGGCTCTGTGCTGCTCCCGCCGTCGCGGGTCGGCCCCTCAGACTGTTTATGGAAAGCCCAGTTTGCCGAGAAATCCATCTCCCGTTTCCTGTTGATCGCTGGGAGCCAAGGTCCCCCAGCCAAGGGCCGCCGCCGCCCGCGCACGTCTCGCCGGGAGCCAGAGGAAGGGGCTGAGCACAGGGCAGTTCATGAGCTCTGGGGAGCGAGGTGACACTCCTGGAGGGGCTGGAATATCCCTTGGGGGCTGATCAATGCTCTCTGGTGAGACACAGCAACCCCAGCCCTTCTGGGACCCCTGGGCACGGGGGGATTGGGAATTCTCCTTCCTCAGGCTACTCAACAGCGAGGGGGTGTGGGTGGGATGCTCACACCCACCTGTGGAGATTCAGGGCTGGGAATGTCCCCCCGTTTCCAGCAACCCCTTCAGCCCTCAGTGTTCAGCAATCACATGGAAGCCCTCGGTGCGGGGTTGAGTGCCGGGTCCCCACCTTCACTCCCTTCCTGCTGCTGTGACCCCGCTGGCGGCAGCGGAGGGAGCTCCGTGTCCGCTGCTCAAGGCCAGCACCATTGTTGGTGAAGCCGTGCCGGGGGGAGCGGAGCCAGCCTGGGACGGAGCCGGAGCTGCAGATCCTCCGCTCTTGACTGAGTCATCAGCCCGCAGGAGCTGAGCAAGGCAGAGCAGGGTGCTGACCTGAAATCCAGCCGATTCTTTTCTCTGAATCAGGGTAGGGAGGAAGGGAAAAAGGTTGGGGGAAAAGGGGGAGTAATGAGTGGGTTTTGGCTGCTCAAATCTCCCCTTTTTCCAACTGCTCCAGAGAGAGACGGGGCCAAGGCAGTGCCAGAGGGATGGAGGGAGGGTGCAGAGAGTCATGATGGGGACACACACAAGGAGATGACAGTCTTGAAGGAGAAGGAAGGGGCTGGGAGATTCCAGGCATATGAGAGCCCATGTTTTCACTGGGCTCATCCCAACTAATCCTTGGAGGAAGAGGAAGGAGGGAAAGAAACAGAAAGAGCTTTCCACCCCCTCTGCCAGGTCCCCTCCCTGAGGCGCAGTTCCCGTTGGGCGGGGATGGGGATGGGGATGCTCGCCCGGCATGTGCCTGGTCCAGCTCCGAGCACGCGGCCAAATCTGACACAGCCCCCAGGGACTGTCCCATTCCAACAGAGCTGCGGGCCAAGGGCAGATCTGGATCCTGCTGGCTGGGGGGGGATGGCTGCGCACCAAAAGTCATCTCTGAGTGGTCAAATGGGTAAAACGAGCCCATCCCGGGGACAGCTGAACCTCCCCACACTGTCCCCTCCTCAAACCCCAGCAGCGATCGCTGATGCAGGAAATCCTGCCTCCAGCCCTTCCATGGGGCTTCACAGACCTCCCAGCAACCCAGCACCGGAGCCAGGGAGAACACCCAGCCCAGACCCACCCCATCCCTACCCCTGGGCTGCTCCCCACCAGCGGGGGGGTCCACCAGCCCAGCTGGGGAGCTGGGGGACTGTCACCCATGTGGTCACCAGCTGCTTGGAAACATTTCCCTAGCTCCGGGTTATATGAACAGATTTTTATAATTATTAGCCTTGGTAATTTACCGTAAAATATTTATTCTGGCTCATTCCAAGGCGTTTGATTCGTGTTGGGTCCTTACGGCCTTGGGGGTGGGAGGGGGGTGCATGGGGAGCCACGCGGCCGTGCAGGGCTGGATGCTCGCTCCCATCCTACATAAATATCCATATGGATGTGTGTGGCCCAGGAAAGAGACCCTGGTGGCAGCCAGGATTGGGGGGTCCAGCTCGCCGTGCGGCTCCTCACCCCCTCCTACCGCAATCCCAACCACCGCAGCCCGGCGGGACATGGGCAGGGGAGGATGGAGATGCTGTTCTGCGTGGAGGAATGTGGGGGGAAAGCACCCTGGCAAACCCCGGTGAGGGCAGGTGACAGGGAGGGACGAGGAGGAAGAGGAGGGTCCCTGGGGTGGCAGTGGCGATCCCAGCTCTCCTGGGTGGTCGGCAGGGCTGGGCTGTTCGCGCCTGGCTGCGGAGGATGGGCTGGGAAGATGGGAGCTGAGACGAGCCCCCCGTGCGAGGGGACAGGACAGCCCGGAGCGCCCTTCCCTGCCTGCCCCGGCTCTCGGATCCACGGCACGGCTCTCCAAGCCCCGGGGGCTCCGGCAGAGGCGACCCCCACGATGCGCGGGGAGGCTCCAGCGATGAAACTCAAGCCAGATGTGCAACAGCGGGAACCCTTTAACATTTCCCTGCTCTGCGCCTGGAGCTGGAACGCCCCTCCAACAGCCCTGGCTCCCGAGCTTCTCTTCTCTCACTCCCCAAGTCTGCCCTGAAAGGAGCTGCAGATGTCCCAGGGAGGAAGAAGGGCAGGGACCCGCGGGGGATGCTCCAGCAGCTCCGGGCAGTGCCGGGATCATTGGAGAAGGCAGCAACCTGCAAGCACCAGCAAACAAACGGCACCGAGTCCCCACGGACCTTAAAATGACGAGGAGAAGTATTAAAACGGTTGAAAAGTACAGATTGTGTGGGCTGAGTTCCACCCCCACAGCAGTGTCAGCCCCTTGGCAGTGGGAATGTGCTGGTACCAGCATGGGATTTGCCTCTCCGTGAGCTCAGACAAGTTTCATCTGCATTGACACGGCCAGAAGCTGGATTTGCTCAAGGAAAAGTTGCCAGGACAGCCAGAACCACACACATGTTGTCACCCTTTGCCCCCCTCAGTCTGAAGCCTTGTTCAGTGTCTGCCTTCACTTTTCTCTAGGGCTCAGCATCCCCTCACAGACCCTCCTCATTCTCAGCCTCCTGACATGAGAGGACACTCCAGCCTGCCTCCCAGCTGGCCCCTGCATTATTAAACCAGATCCTCCTTATCAGCCTTTATCTTTTTCCACTCATGTAAAACCTGCCTGGTTCTAGCTTTGCCAGCCAACAGGAGCTTTCATCGGGAGCCAGAGGACAAGGGGACACCCAGTCAGTGCTGGCCCTTGTGCCCTCTTCTGGGGGGGCTTCACACTGCTTCCCTGCCTCCAGAGCCCTGGGAAGCAGCCCCTGCTCCCCCCGGGCTCCGAGCTGCTCCGACACCTGGTTTCAATAACAAAGAGCGCGGGAAGGGACAAAGGCGCCGTGCAGGAGGGCAGAGGGTTGCGGGATGAGGGGCTGGCAGGTGGGGAAGGAGGGGGGGCTGCAGGGCTGGGATGAGGGGCATGCTGAGGCACCAGCCCAGGAGCTCTGTTGGGCTGGAGGGGCCCAGCTGTCCATCACCACATCTCTGAAAAAACAGCACTCGGAGAATGGGGTTAAACTGCAGGCACCGGAAAGCTGGGATTAATGGAAATTGGTTATAAGAATTTTCCCAGATGGAAGAAACATCTTTTCGTCATCTGTCCTTTGACATTTCAAGTCTATTTTGCATCCCCAGCATTTTCTGATTTGGGCTGTGACATTTAAATGGGCAATTTGTGTTTACAGTCTTAGGCGTTGTAAATATCTTATATATAAATGTCTTTGCATGTATAGGAGGCATTCTATACATTTGTATCTTTGAAACAAGAGCTATAAATCTTTACAGGAAAATGTAGATCTACAAAAACATTTATATCAGCTTTGTAGTCACAGGGTAGATGAACGTGTAACAGAAATATATTGACTTTTTCAGACAATGGAATTTCGTATTATTTTATCACAAAGTGTAAATATGTCACTTCAAAAGCATGAGAGGCATTAAAAGGAATATTTTGCATGACATTTATTAAAGGACTTGCACTGTCCCCCCCTCCTAGGCATCACCCCCTCCAGTCACAGGTCCCATGACAAGGATGCAGCAGTGTCAGGGCTGCAGAGCCAAGGTCACATCCCAGCAGCTGTGGGGGATGCAAAGGGACACAGCTCTGCAGTGGGGCCTGGCGTGGCCACTGTTCCCTCCCAGCACACAGCACTGTGTGACACCTCCTGGGGCCCCAGGAGCCTTTCCACTGCCCCAGGTCTGACCTTCCATGAGGATCCCATCATCCCTGCATGACTGCAGCCAGAGCCTCACCAGCAGCACCTCTGTCCCCTCCCTGTCCATGACAAGGTCCCCTGGGAGGCCCCCAGCTTGGAGAAAAGAGATGTGGAAGAAGGTGAAGCCATTTCTGTGCTCACAGTCCTGGCACAGTGTGAAATATTTGCAATATCTGTTTTTGCCCTCACCTGGGCTGGGGACACCTTTCTCAGGGGAGCAGGGGGCTCCTCCATGGTCAAGGATCTCTGTTATTTATAGGGTGCAAACACAGCCTGCTTCTCCTTGTGAGAGCAGTTTCCATGGTGCATCCTGACTCCTCCACGGATTTCAGAGCCAAGGTCTTGGACAGGTCAGTGCTTGCTGGGCTCTGGCCCTCCTGTGTGCCTCTTTGGAGGAGCAGAGATGGGAGGTGGTTACAGAGATGGGGGGGGGTGACAGTGAGATTCCTTCAACCTAAATCCACACCATAGACATTCTTTAATTGAAATAATTCTCATTTCTACTAAGTCTCATTGTAAAGCTTGATTTAAATGTAGAGGCTCAGCAGGCTGTGAAGGCTGGGGACAGCACAGAGTGCTTGGAGGAGGAACCCATCCCACCCATAAACTGCTGAGCACCCCCACCTCCATCTGCTTTGGGGAGCCAACACAGGAGATGGCTTCCAAGTCATCCAAGAGTTTTCTCTCTTGTCCCCCCGCCCACTCTGCTCACCAGATGATGGAAGGCACAATATCCCTCTGCAGGGGTTTGCATCCCAGCAATCACATGCATCCAGGGCACTGCTGGCAGCAGGGCAGGAGGAGCTGGCTGGGGTGTACGTGCACCCCAACTGCTGGCACTGCCACCTCATTCCCTGGAAAAAAACCTCTCCAACCCCTCCTTCCCAGAGCTGGGGGTCTTAAATCAAGTGAGGCATTTAGGGGTAGGATCCAGGCCTGGTCTGTGCAGCTCTGTTTGGGACAAGGGAAGAGTTAGGGGACCACAGGTCCCTGCATTCAGTGGACATCCCCATGAGTTACCCTACTGCCTGTGTCCAGCTGCCTCCAGCCCTGTGTCCTGCTGGGCATCTCTCCTTCCCTGCATCCCTCCTGCACACATCTCTTCTTCCCTGCATCCCTCCTGGCAGCTGGGTGGTCTGTGGCACAACCAGCATTGCCTGACCCCATACTGAGAGCAGCCCAGGCACAGCTGGGCTTCATCTCTCTGCTGCAGACATTTCCAGCAGGGATTCACTGGCACATCCCCAGCAGCCAAGAGGATACAGGACACGTTGGGGCATGGAGATGGGATGTGTCAGGACAAGGATACAGGATGTGTCAGGGCACGCTGCAGGATGGATCAAGGTGCAGAAAGCAGCCATCAGGGTCTGTGGGCTGGAAAGCCAGCCCTCACCATGACCACTGTGGTCCTGCCTGCAGGCTGGGGCTGCCAAGGGCTTGTAGCATCCTCATGTGCCCCTCTGGGAACCCCAGGAAGCTGCTGACTCCCACCCACTGGCCCATGCAGCCCATGGGAGCTCAGAGCTGGGCAGGGGCTGCCTTGGGGTCTCTGGTAGGAGGCTGCAGGACAAGGCTGCAGCAGGGACAGCCCTGACAGCCCCTGGCCACGGCAGGGGAGCAGTCCAGGGGCAGCAAGGACCAAGAAGGGATGGGATCCTTCTGTTCCTGGGGCCCTGCTGGCTGCAGCTGCCCAGCCTCTGGCCTTTGCCCAGCCCAGAAAAGATTTTGCCAACTTTGCACATTTTTGGCAGAAGCTAGAAAACATCACTGGTGCCAAGGTGGGTGACAGGCAAGAGGAACAAATCCTCCCTTACACAGGGCTCTCCTGTGGCTGTGGGAGGCCAGAGACCATCTCATCCTCCCACAGCCATGGCATGGCATGGCATGGGGCTGAGCTGCGCTCATGACCCTGTTAATTAACAAGCAATTAATTCAGGACTAAGCTGAGCACCAGCTGGGCCCACCTGGGGCAGTCCAGGGCCAGGATGGAGGTTTCCTTGCACATCATCTGGGGCTGGAGGCCAGACCCAGACACTGTTTCCTCCTGGGCTTGGGGACACAAGGAAGGGAACCACGGTGGGAGCACGGCTCCAGCACGGCCAGGAATTAGCAGCCTCCTCTTGTGTGCAAGCAGCTCCATCGTTCCCCCCAGCTCTCCCCCTGCAGCCCCCTCTCCATCCGGCGGCTCCTTGGGCACCACACATCATTTGTCACTCGGACAGGTTCAAACAAACCCGTCTGGGATTAATTAGGCTCCGTCTTAGTTTCCTGCAGCGCTTCGCAGGGGCCGGGCGGCGGAAGGCGGTGGGGAGGCAGCAGCAGATGGGCAGGCAGGCTGGGGCAGGCAGGGACTGGATAATGGGGTGGGGGGAGAAGGTAAGAATGGACCCCCCAGCCCCCCAGATCCCTCCCCAGCACTAACGCAGTCCGTGCTGGATGCCGTCCCGGGAAGAAGAGGCTGTGGGCGCTGTGCAGCGGGGATGGATCCAGGACTAGAGAGCTGCTGCCACCTCGTGCATGGACAGCTGCTCCCACACACCCCTTTCCTAACCTCCCCCCAAAGATGTGCCCAAAGGCAGCCAGGAACCCCAGGGGCAGCGCTGGATCATGCCAGCGAGGAGACACAGGCAACAACCAGCAAGTAAAACCAGAGCCCCCCATTTATTAGCAGTTGGTTCAACAGGACCTTACACCAGTGCTTGGGAGCCTCCCCCAGCACAGCTTCCACAGCCCCACGTGCTGCTACAGGGGCTCCTGTGAAACATCCAGGTGGGAACGCTGCTGCCAGCGGGGCCCCTCATGTGGGGAGTGAAACACCTTCACCCCACTGCCCTGGCCCCATGCTGGCAGCACCCTGGGCATTGCATCCCCTCCCACGGAACTGTTGCCATCCCACACCCTGTGGGGCAGCTCCATCCAAGGGGAAATGTGGGCCCTCATCCTGGTAAAGCCGGGATGGCTCAGCCTCGTCTGCCAACAAATCCCAGGGCGTGGGAGAGGCTGCAGCTCTGTGTGGCACCACCGGTACAAGGACGTGTCTCCCGCTGGGAAAACGTTCCCTTTCCCCACTGACCTTTGTCCATGTCATGTCTAACAACCAAAGAGACCACGTAAAACCCTCGGGGTTTAGGTACAAATTCTGGCACTGAAGAAAAACACCTCCCTGCAAAAAGGCGAACCGAATGAACACACCCCCCCCAACCCCCGTAAAACCCAACATTATTAAAATACTTTTGTTTTTAATATTCAAGAGGTTTGAAGTTCTCAGAATTCTTCTGATTGCCATTATCCCAATGTCTGTTCTGCCCCCGAGCTCTCCTCCATGCCAGGGTGTGCTGGGCACCACTTGGCTTTACCACAGGAAATACCACATGTGTACAAGATTGCAGGATGGGCTTGAGCATACTGGGACCATGAGCATATTGGGACCAGTATGAGCATACTGGGGCGAGTATGCCCAGACCAGCATGCTAGCCCCTTCTCCTGCTAGGCCACATTCCCACCACACTGCCCATGGAGGGGGAGCCAGAGGTTGAGGAGCTTGAAAACGATGACAGAGATGACAAAGAAATTGTGCCCCAGTCTTTGAAAGAAAAATCCATCTTGTTCTCAGCTTTTCCAAGTAAATGCTGGGGGAATCCAGCAAACTCTCCTGTTTCCTGCCATGGGGCTGATGGCAGGAGTGGGTCTGGGTTCCTCTGTGCTTTGGGTCTCCACCAGCTCCATCCTTCTGCTCCAGCTCAGCAAAGTCACCACCAGCGCACACAGAACAGCTCCTCCACCCTCAGGCCAGGGAGTGAGGGACAGCTCTGGTGCTGCTCTCGGGCCCAAGGCAGTTGGAACCCACTCTGAGCAGAGAAAGGGGGAATTCGTGCCACTTCCCTATGCCAGAGCAGGGCGGGAAGGGACGAGGAATTAAAAAGGAAAAATAAAATGAAAGAGATACAGGTGTGGGGCCAGCAGAGAGGTGAGAGCACAGGGATTGCAGAGTTGGATCACTGCTCAGACAGCCTCCAGTGGGGCCCTGTGCTCCGAGGGGTCCTCTCCAAGCCTCTGGTGCAGCCATATGCTCCTGGGAGTCCCCTCCAAGCCTGCAGCGATGCTGTGTGCTCCTGGGGCCCCCTCCAAGGCCAGGTATTGCTGAGAAGGTCCTGCTGGCACAGGCTCAGCCCCGCTCAGGTATTGCTGGGGGTGGCAGCAGCAGCTACCTGGTGCTCTGCAGCTCCTCCCGCAGCCAGGTGGGCAATGTCTGCCCCATTTTGTACAGCAGCTTGGAGAGCTCTATGTTATGGTCCCTGTAATAGTCCCGCAGGAAGGAGCGTGACTGCAATGGGAGAGCAAAGAGAAGCATCAGGGGACCAGCCTGGAGTCCACCCCCCCAGCAGAGCCCTGCTCAGGACCAGCCCAGCAGGCTTCCTGCATACTCACATCTGAATCCATCTCGGGGTACTTCCTCCCTTTGCTCTTTCCCAAGCATTTCGTTTTCCCTCCATCCAGAAGCTGACACCAGAATCCTTTCTTTGGATCAAACCTGTGAAGCAAGAGCTCTGCCTCAGCCCTCTTATCCCCCTCACACCTTCCATAGATATCCTGTCCAGCAGGTCCCACTGCTGTCCAGCCCTGCACAGGACACTTCTCCACCTCTGGAATCCACAGCCCAGCTAACATCTTGTCATCAACCCCCTGGAACAACCCCTTACAGCTGTGCAATAAGCAGTCCACCAAGATTCATCCATTGCCCTGTTGAGGGAGCACAGAATATACCTGGGTTTAATTACCACTTTCTGTGGCACCTTTGTCCCTGGATGCCCTCAAGTGCCCCACAGGACTTGGATGGACACACATAGGCAAGCCCAGGCAGAGGTAAATTATTATTTCTCTAGGAGCTCTGGAGGCTTCCCACAATGGATTTAATGGAAGGCTCGGAGCAAGGTGACACCCACAGAGGTGCCACACAGCCAGCAGCTGCTCTCAGGAATGTATGAGGAGATGGAGTGCCAGGGCTCAATACTATCATCTGTGTCACAGATGCACTCCTGAATTCTGCTCCAGGAGCCCAGGGCTGCTCTTGGGCTGCTTGGAGTGACCCACCACAGTGTCTGGATAAATCTCAGGTGAAAGCTCAGCTTCATCAAAATCAACAGCAGCTCTGTTGGAGAGGCCCAAGGCTGGGGCCTGCTCTGGGACAATGCTGGGTGTCCCCAGGGCAACCCACTGCATGGGAACAATGGCAGGGTAAAGAAGCTGGAGGAAGGACTCACGCCAGGGTCTTGTGATAATCAATGAAGTTGGTCACACCAAGGAATTTCTGGACTGTCTCCATCACTTTGGCGGGTTCAGTTCGGAGCAGCTTGCCATCCAGCACCAGGATCTGCAGGGAGCAAGGCAGAATGGTGAGGTGTCAGTGGCTCCCAGCCCTGCTCTCCTGAGGCAAGAGGACACTTTTACCACTCCTTTGGTCATCTCAGAGCCAGATCTGCCACCAGCCTGCACAAGGACACTAAATACCAATGTGCCCTGGTGCTCCCTTACACTGGATATTGGAAAATGAAATGCAACTAAAGCCAGGGCCAGGACCCACCCAGGACAACATCAGAGCTTCTGCTCAGAGCTACCCAACCCACAGGCAGCTGGGATTGCAACACAGCAATTATACCAGCAGCAGGCAACTAATAAGACTGTATATGGTTAATCGACAGTGGAAAAATCATTCAAGGATTGATCCCACACTCTCCAGCAGTGCTGCTGGTCACAGTGGGTCACAGCAGGGCTGGCATCCAGCTCCCATTTCCCCTGCAGACAGCTTGAACTATGGGCAGCTTCACCTGCTATTTTTGTCCTGTTTGATGCTGTGGTGACACCAGACAGGGCAGCCCCAGGGGTCTGTGGCCAAAAGTGAGTCAGTGTTGTGTGACCCTGCAGAGACACCCACAGCCCTCTGCCCCCACTCCCTTTCAACCCTGCTGTGACAACCCACACAAGGACATCTTTGTATGTTGTCCATCACCAGGTTCCCTTCTTGCACAGCACCTTCCCTCTGCCCCTTCTCCAAATACTTTTACTCCTCTCCCCACGGTTTATAGTGTGTAAGAAAAACAGCTCCCATGGGAACAACCCCACAGCGGACCTTGGATCCAAGATCTCTTCCCCCCACATCCTTGCTTGCCTGAGGGAGCTGCCCCTGTAGTTTTGGGGTGCTGCCCTCCCTACCTGGTTGGCGTGGTAGCTGTTGAGCCAGCGCTCGATGTGGGTGGCGTACCAGCCCGGCACCAGGCAGCGGCTCTGCAGGGCCCGCAGCTTCGGGGCGGCCTCGGGCCCCGCCGTGATCACCTCGTGGAAGGTGAACTTCAGGGCCACTGGGTCATCGTGAGCTCGCTGGTGCTGTCAGGCAGGAGCAAGGCAGGTTTGTCCCCTGGGTAACCCCAAAGCCTGGGCTGCCCACGAGGTGCAGCAGATCCCAGGCGCAGGACACGATGTGTCCTCGTGGGTCACGTTCAGCCGACCAGCCTGGCATCTGCAGCCACCCCACTTCCCAAACCAAGCCCACTGTCCCACAGGACTGCCCAATCCAGGGGAGAAGCAGGGGCTCACCTGATACCAGGAGTAGGCTCTGTCTGCAGGGTTGATGAGGATGGTGATGATTTTGGCCTTGGACAGCAGGGCTGCAGCTCGCCGGGGAGCCACTTCAGAGTCAAAGTAGTTGGCACTTTTCTCAAAGTAGAAGTCAGAGGTGGTGTTGGAGGGGATGGGGAAGAATTCCATGTACCTGGGGGAGGCACAGTGTGAGGTTGGCAGACAGGCACCACAAGATGGCCCCAGTACCACCCTCACAGGTGACATCTCAGACACTCAGAAGGGAAACTCCACAGCACCACTGCTCCCTTTCCCAAAATTATGGGCACTCCCAGCACAGTCCCCACAATACAGAGACCCACCAGTCAATGCCCTTGTGATAGTTGTGTCCATTGAAGAACTGTATCTCCTCAAAGGTCTCTGAGCTGGGGTAGTTACTGCTCAGGTCCGGGTGCATCCCCAGGAAGAGATAAAGGGCAGTTGTTCCTTTGGACAGACAGAAAGAGGGAGCTGACACAGGCCAGACCTCCCTCCAAGCTCTGCTTCAGGGCAGGAGGGCTGACAGAGGCTCTTTGGGAGCATGGGGTACTGTCAAGCCTCCCAGCATGCTCACAGCACTGAGGGTGAAGGGAAGCACCTGTTTTTTGAGGCCCAATGATGAGAAGCTTTGGGAATCGGTCACAGGTCTTTTCTTTGGACCAAATGTCTTTGTGACGTTTGTCTTCACAGGGATCCTGAAACACAGTGTGGAGGGTCAGAGACAGAGCAGCCTGGATGGGACCCCACACCACTGCTCAGCCCCTCCAGCCTGAGCAGACACACAGGGAGGTCACCCTGCTCAGCAGGCAGGACAGAGGTGGGGCTTATTTCCATGTCTACATGACAAACTCTGTTCTGGCACTGCCTGCAGAACCAACCAGAGGTGAAAAAACACTGCTTACCCAGGGAACCAGAAGGAAATCCAGGTTGGAAGAAACGTGAGGCTCAGAGCAAAGCCAGCTACACCCCACTATCCTCTCCCAGCACAATAAACAGGGTCACTCCCCCTATTTTAGACACAGGGGTACCTGCCACAGTGGGTCCTTCTCCTCGGAAAAGATCTGGAAGTATTTCTGTGCCAGCTGCACCGGCGGCAACGTCTGCAGCTTCAGGTTGGTCCAGGAGTTGAGGAAGCGGACCAGGTGCTTGAAGGTGTACAGGCCCAGGCGGTCGTTGCCATAGTTGGACAGGTGGGTCATGAAGATGCTGATCTGAAGCCCAGAGGACAGAGCAGGGGTGAGTGGAGCCTCACCCAGCAGCCATCCCACAAATGGCCCCACCCTGGCTGAGGACACTGGGGACATGTCCCACAGCAGTGCCAGGACAGCTCTGCAATACACCTGCCTGTCTCTCCTGGGCAGTACTTACGGGGTTCAGGAGGACAGTCAGGAACAGTTCACCCCCGTTGATGATTTTGTCCAGCTCACTGGAGCCACCAGGGTATTCATTGTAGAAAATGGTGTGTGTGAACAGGCCACAGGTTTGCCGGGGGAGTACCTGGGGCGGGAAAAAAGAAATGGATGGAACAGGTGGAAGAGCCAGGGAAACGAAATGGCCACATGGCCTCCTCCAGGCTTTGAGAGCTGGGTTCCCTTCCCTTCCCAAAGGGGGAACCTGACCTGAACCTCTCAGAGACCAGGACCAGTTCCACTGCCCCTCACCACCCTTGACTTGAATCCATACACAGAAGGGAAGGATGTGGACAGATGGAAAAACCAAAAACTGTCCTCACACAAACTTCACCCATGCAGGATGAGCAAGGGGGAACAACCTCCTCAAACTGGAGCTGCACAGTAACCACCTCCTGAGGTCTGGTTTTGGTGGGGGAGGCAGGAGAAGAGGAGCACCAAAGACAAAGCCTGGCACCCACCATGATGCCGTTGTGGATGAAGCCGCGGCGGTAGCGAGCGGGTTTCAGGTGTGGATATTCCTCCGTGCTCGTCACCCTGATGGACCAAACCTGCTTCCAGGCCTCGTACAGCTGCACATGGACGGGGTACACGCCTGAATGGTGGGGGGCCACAGCGTACCCCATGTCAGTGGGGATGCCATGCTCCTGCAGAGAGGAGTGTGGAATGGGTGACTGTGGAGACTCCAAAATCACAAACCAATCCCTCTCCGTTCCCAGTTATAAACTGTGTAGTTGTGCCTCTGGAGAGCAACCAGGGCAAGTTGTGCCTCTGCATCCTCTCCTAAGCCTGGCTGTCTCCACAAAAGGGAGCCCAGGAGCAGCCATGCTGGGTGGATACCCACTCCTCTGCTTCATTCAGACCATCCTCATCCCTGTCTTCTGTTGTCACCCACAGAACAGCCACAGCCAAGCTGTTGTGTGAAGAGTGAGGAGATACAGCTATATAGGACTATAGATTGGTTTATAACAGTAGATACAAAAAAACCCTGGAAATTCTGAGCTGGAACACTGCCCGTCCTAAGTAGGAAAGGTCTGGTCTCTCTCTAACTAAGGCACTCATAATTATCAGATAATAAATTCAAGTTAGGTTGAATATCCCTCTCTTAGGCCACAGGATCCAATTATTAATAGGTCTGGATTTACTAGTTTGGACTCAAGACAGATGTCAGTCAATCACAGCATGAACTGGTGTCAGTGCTCCAAAAGGACAGCCCAAGAGGACAGAGAATCCCTGACCAAGCTGGAGGTCAGAGCCTGCCTTTACAACCAAACACGTCCCTGACAGCTCAGCCTGTAGAGGGAGTTTCCACCAGCCAGAGCCTCCCAGCACAGCCACGGCTCCAGGATCCCACATCATCACCCAGCAGAGATTCACAGGGTGCCAGGCTGAGCATCCCCCTGCAGCTCTGCATCCCCACGGTGCCAGGCCAGGCAGGATGGCTGCAGGGCACAGACAGAGTCTCCCCTTGAACAGCTCACTGCCACAGCAACAATTTGGCTGCCAAAGATAAATCCTTCACCTCTAGATACTGGAGTATAAATGGATTTACCCACACAGCTGCAATATGAGGGACATGACTTAATGTCACCAGGTCCCTCTGCTCCAGCAAGCAGGGGCCATTCCCTGGGAATCTTCTTTGCTCCTCTTCTACCATCCTCCCCTCACCACAAGCAACCCCATCGGCAGCATCTTACTCACGACAGCGAATTTCTTGTTTAAGGTCATCTGCTCGGCAAGAACTGACTGGTTATGGAAGAGGTGAGGCTGCATGTGGCTCCACATGTGGGGGAACCACCAGAACTCCTTCACGTAGGACAGCAGCAGGTCATCACCTTCATCCTCAGCATCAGTACCTGTGGCATGACACTTGCTGTCACCACTGAGCACAGAGAGCTGTGTGTGCAGCTGGGGCAGAGGGAGGGGCAGCCTCTCCTGGTGCCAGGTGATGGAAGAATGGGGTGGGATGCCTGAGGACTCTCCCACAGCCCGGATAGCACCCTTAGCACCCTCTTTGAGCACCAATGGGTGTCCCAGCACCAGCTGTACAGCACCCACAGGAGAAGCGGTGCCCTTGCCCTCCTCACCTGTGTGGAAGAATTTCCCTGAGTATCCCAGGTTGAAGGTGAAGTTCGGGATGTGGGTGCGCAGCTCGTTCTGTGTGTCAAACAGTGCCTGGGGGAAGGGGAGAGAAAGCAAGGTGTCCTCAGCACGTGGCCTCAGGGATAGCTGCCACATCAGGGCAAGCACCAATGTCCCTGAGCGCTTCGCAGAGGGGCTCTCAGAGGCACAGGGGAGGCTCTGAGGGCAGGGAAGTTCATCTCTGGAGCATCCCTGAGCAAGCACAAGTGTCCAGCCCTGCCCACCCAGCCAGGTGAGCACAGACACACCTTGACATCTTCCACCTTCATGCGTGTGCCCTCCTTGCCTACAAAGATGTCATCGATGTCCACCAGGATGTAGCGGTCAAGGGGCAGAGACAACCTCTTGCCCGTCAGGAAGGAGACAGAGTCCACAAAGACCAACTTGTGCAGCCAGAAGTTGAGGTTGTTGCCGAAAAGCACCCTCTGAATGCCATCGTGGAGGCCCAGGTCCTGCATCACAGTGGTGTGCAGCGCAGCATCCACGCTCATGTGCGGGATGGACTCAGCTGACTTGGTCTTGGCCAGGAGGACGGGCTCGTAGGTGGAGTGGTTGGACTGGAAGACAGTCCAGTCCTCCCCGGGGAGCACACCCTTCTCCACCTCACTGGGCCGTGTGATGTAGAGCAGGGGCGACTTGGGGTTGATGCTGCAGTCCTTCAGTGCCAGGTTGGAGTGGAGGAAGAGGGGGAATCCCTTCAGTTGGGCACTCAGGAGGCTGTTCTCGTTGGCCTGCATGGGGAAAATGGCAGCTACAGGAGGTGGCACACTGGGGACAAGGCAGGGGCTCACAAGGAACACCAACAGCCATGGTAACAGAGGCAGCAGCTCACCACCCCTAGAGATCCAGGTTCTGGGTTCTCCCCTTCCTCTCTATAGCATGGGGTGCCCCCATCTCCCTCACACACTCAATCCTGCTCACATCCTATGTACAAAGTGTCCCAAGGGCTGCTGAGCAAATTACTTGTTCATGCTTTTGGCAAACCCCAGCAAGGGTCGCTGATGGAAAACAAGTGTTAAAAGCAACTGGACTGATCCCAGAAGTGTGTTTTTTCCCTCAAAATCTCCAAAGGCCACACAGCCTTTCCAAAGGGAGAGAACTAAGGTGGTGCCCTCTGCTAGAAGCCTGTGCCCCACATCAACTCACGCTGCTTGCAGAAAGCAAGGGGAGGGCAAAGTCCCTGTGGAGCAGCAGGACACCAGGGCTCACGTCTGGCCAGGCCATGGGATGCTGGCTTGCCCCATGTACCCCCTCACCTTGAAGAAGCCGATGATGCCCACGCCATACTCCACGCAGTACTTGTCCAGCAGCTCCCGGTTCCAGGCGTCCAGGTTGACGTACTTGAGGATGTTCTCGTAGATGATGAGCGCAAAGCGTCCCCGGTCCTTGTCGGTCAGCGTGGGCATGTCCCCCTTCCCCGGGGCAATCTCTGTCCTGTATTTGAAGCGACTCGACTCCAAAATGGCCACAATCTCCTGGCCCAGCTGGGAGTAGAGGCTCTCCACAAAGACCAGCACCAAGGGGTCCGTGCGGGAGGAGTCGGCCACCTTGAGGGTCTTCAGTGGCAGCAAGCGGGAAGGGGCGACCTTGGGCTCGTCGCAGTCCGGCCCCGCCACATCCCCAGAGGGCTCCAAGCCCCTTTTCCACCCATATAAATAATAAGCAGAGACAAAAACACTGAGCAGGCAGAAGGCAAAAAGCAGGAGCAACACCACCTGCGGAGAGAGCTGCCAGATACCCCGCCTGGCCCTGGCCAGCACAGTCATCCTTGCATCCGCTGGGTGAGGTGGGGTCCCTCTCCCCTGCCCGCCCCCTCCCCTCACGAGCCCCGGGGAGGGGAAGAAGCAACCAACCAATCAACAAAAAATTAGGTAAAATCAAATTGAATACTACTAATAAATTAAAATACTAGCAGGCCGCCTGTGCAGGCTCTCTCCCCTCCAGCAGTCGGGCGTCCCTCGCCGTCTGCTTCATGTCACCATGGCAGAGGCACCAAGAGTCCCCTTGCCGAGGCAAAATTCCTGTGGTGATGGCAGCAGCAGCAGCAGCAGCAGCAGCTCCATGGCCTCAGCGGGGCGAGGGGGCGGCGGGCGGCCTCGGTGTGGTTGGTGGTGGGAACGTGGGCATGGCGGATCCCTGCTTCCCTGGCTCCACACGGCACCCTGAGAGAGAGAGCTGGGATGAGAGGGCAGGGACAGTGCCAACGCTGCTGCTGTTATTTCTGCCAGCGTGACAGCCCCAGCAGAGTCCTCACGAGCTTGCCGGCGTGCCAGGGCTTGCCACAAGAATGCCATGAGCTCCCGATGGCGCCAGGGATGCAGCGGGAGTGCAGCCGCGCCATGGGATCCCAGCTGTGGGTACACCTGGAGTGCAGGTGCATCACCAGGGGCTATACAGGGGAGCCCCCAGCCCCCTGTGAATCTCTGGTATCTCAAGCAGCTGGAGAAGCAGCCCTGCTCCTCCCTGTGCCCAGCACTCTGCCAGGGAGAATGGGGGTGGTCTGAGCCCCCCATGGCCCAGCTTGGCTGGCAGGGAGGGACATGGGAGGGACATGGAAGGGACACGGGCAGCCTGCCAGCTGGGCAGCTCAAGGCCAAGCCAGCAGCTGCCAGCCAAGGTCACTGAGATGGCCATGTGAGAGTGTCCACGTGGAGCCAAAGGGACCTGGGGAATATTTTTGCCTTCCCTGTGAAAGGCTCATTTGAAAAAAGGAGAACAATGAGCACTGCTTGCCAGAAGGTGAAGCCACCTGGGGGAAAAACTGATGAAGCCAATGTGTTTAAAGAAAAAAGTGACTCACAGCACTGTCCCCAAACTCACTACCAGTGTTTGGGGACAAGGGCAGGAGGCCCTGTTCCTCCCAAGGAGAGCTCCCTGTGCTGTGCCAGCACCATGGCTGAGCACCCTTCCTGCTGACACCAGCCGGGCTCCTAACAGGATTAAATGTGGCCGGCTGAGCGGCACCGTGGATTACAGGCTGGGGCTTGGCAGGGTAATCCTGTCATCCCTGCCCTTCCCAGCAGCAACTCCTGCTCCAGGCAGCGCTTCCCTACCCTGCCGACATGGCACTGCTTCAGCCAGGCCCTGTAGGTGCTGCTGGAGCCAGTCTCCTTCCAGCCTCCATCACTGTCTCCTCCTTCACCATCCCTGTAACACACCAGCAACCTCCCCTTGCCAGCTGTGCTGGGCATGGTGGAACAGCTGGGTTTATTGATTTGTAATTTATCTTTATGCACATGGATGATCTCCAGGCACAACCAAGAGAGATGCACCTTCTCTCCTCAGCCCCCTGAGGTGTGTCCTGCCTGTTCCACCACACTCCTTCTGCCCCTCCATCATCCCCAAGACAACAGCCCCACTGGGGTTTTGCGACAGGGCACTTCTCCAGGTCAGTTGATTTTAGGGATGTGCTTGTGCAGAGGGAGTCTCCCCACCTAGGGATGCAGAGAGCTTGGAATGCATTATCCAGCCTGGCTGTGCCATCCCACTCCCTCTCCATTTCTTTCATCTGCCAGGAGCAGTGGGTGCTGGCATTCCCACAGTGATGGGCAGGCAAATGGCAGCAGTGGGTTTGATGCCAAGCACTGGAGCCAGCAGCTGATGGACAGGACCGTGTGTCCATCCTTGCACCACCCTCCATGAAACAGGGAACAGGGCTCAGCACCTACATCACCTGCCATTTCCAAGGGCGCTTCATTAGTCCATTTTCTCCTAAGAGCTTTTCATTACTGCTACTTAATGACCAGGCTTTGGAGACAGCATCTCTGGCCAGACACCAGTTGAGTCTCCCCAGGCTGCCACGTCAAAGCCTGCCCAGGCAGGGGGTGCAGCCAGAACCAGACCCTTGGAGCAGCCAGGTGTGAGCTGGGAATGGGATGGGCAGCATCCAGCCCCAAGCACCTGCCAGTGTGGTAGGAAGCAGGCAGGAATCCTGCTCTGCCAGTTCACTGCCAGAGCAAACCCTCCGTGGGGAGGATGCCAAAGGTTTTGGAGTGATGCTGCAGGGTGGGGATGCTCTTGCCCAGGGCTTTCCCCGTGCAAGTGGGGGCTGGCTGCATCCTGCCCAGCAAACCCCTGCACAGCCGCAGCAGTGGTGGGAGAGCTGACAGCTCATTGCCAGAGAAGGAAGCAGGTTCATGCCCAAAAGCACAAAACAAGTCCTTGAGACCAACAGCTTTTCTAAAACAAAAACGGAAACAAGATGGTAAAATTTAAAAAACCACAAGACCTGGCAAGGTGACAGCCAGGGTCAAACTTCCTTTTAACCTGATTTTTAGATGCTGCTCAGGTGCCTTTTAAAACCACAGTGGTTATTTAAAAGGCAGCAGCTGGAAATGTCAGCCTGAGTCCCACACACAGACCTCAGGCCCCCAAAATCAGTGCCAGCAGGCTCCCATAACCAGGCGGGTGCTCAGCCACAGCCGCACATCAACGACCCCAGGAGAAAGAACCCTGGAAAATGCTTTTTTCTTGTGGGTTTCTGAGCAATGCCCTGGCAAAGACTCCACTGGAGACGAGGTTCAGTGAGGAGGCTTAGCCACGGCGCTCTTAATCCGGCTGCCCTGACAAACACAATCAGCATCCAAGCAGCTTCCCAGCGTGGCTGGGAGCCCGGAGCACCCCACAGAGCTGGATCCGACCCTGGGATGGGCAGGGAGTGCAACCAGGGGACAGGGATGCCCTTTACTATCAGAGCTTCAAATCTGAGAGCTGCAGGAGGAAGGGAAAAACGTTTGAAAAGCTTTTCAAAACCCACCTCCTGGTGCAGTTTGGGGATGGTGGTTTCTCCCTTCCCAAAGTTATTTTCCACAAATACTGCCTGGGGAGCCACTGCACCCCAGAAAGTCAGGGAGGCACCAGAGGAGATGAGAGGGAATGAAACCATCTCCATTAGTGGCTTACAGCACTCTTCCTTTAAATACCAGTGAGATTTTGCAGAGATGCAATGGAAGGATTAAATATAAGCAAGGAAGTGCAAACAGATCCGGAGGAGAGGGAAGGGTCAGTGATCCCAGAAGACAACCACAGCAGGGTTTGATTTATTGAGGGGTGGAATAGGTCTGGCTGCAGGTGCAAGCAGGGAAGATCAGGCAGTTCACAAGTCCCATCTGTTGGATAAATCAACTGTCCTAAGCTCATGGCCCAGAGATGAGAGGTGAGCTCAAAACCACGGGTGTGACAGTGCAAGGAATTGCTCACACATTTCCTTTGCACCACTTTGGAAAGGGTGGAAGGGGAGGAGCAGGCATCCACTGTCATGCAGAAGACACTCTAAGATTTGTGCAAGAACCTCGGTCCACAGTTCTAGTAGCTCCCAAACCTCCAGCATTCAACCCACAGAGATGAAACCACATCCTAAACACCACAGCCAGATGGATCACCCTGCTCCTCTCCTGCTGGCGCCCTTTGGGTGGGCACCCCTGCTTCTCACTCCTCATCGCTGCAGGGAGAGACCACCACTGCTGGGAATCACCTTGTCACCACCATGCCAGCTTCACTTCTCCAAGTAAGCCAGCCCTGGGGGTTAAGCATGGATGGAGGAGGATTTAGAGGCAGGATGCTAAATTGCATTGCACAGCTCAGCGATCTGCAATCACTCCTGCTCGCTCCAACACTTCCCTTCCCCTAACTGGCCACTGCAGGGAATGTGGATGGATCAGCCCCACCTACACATCTGCTGCATCTCCCACTTGAAAGCAAAAGGCTGCTGGAAGGTCTAAATTTGGCCAGGCTGGGACTCAGGCCCCCAGCAGGCAGACAGTGCTCATCCAACTTCACCTTCTGTCTCTCCCACACCTCAGGCACCCCCACCAGCATCCTCAGGGATCACCAAGTGGTGCCCTGCAGCCCTGGGAATCAGCAATACCTGTAAAAAATGCACAAAAGGCAGCCAAATTATTATTAATAGGTTTAAGTTCCCTCTAGAGGGAATCCCCTTCACTCACTGGTAATATTTAGAGGGCTACAGATCTAAAACCACTGAGCTAAGCATGTCCTTAGAGAGGAGATTAATGCCATCACATTATTCAAGAGACAACTGCAAGCTCAAGACAGGGGAGGTTGCTTTGAAAATGAAGAAGTAACTGGCATGAAAAAATGGCCTTTAAACACCCACCTCTGCACTGCTGCCTTTATCAGCTCTAAATGACAGTGATCCCAGCTCTACAGCTGGAAATATCTGCAGACACCTGGAAGCACTGGCAAGAGAAAAGAGCTGTCTCAGGGTGTGGAGGTTCCTGTCTCCATCTCCTCCCTCCCCAGTCACGGCTGGACCACTGACCAAGAGAAGGCACAATCAGGAGATGATCTCCTTTACTGGAGTGTGGTGGCGTGATGATCCCATCAGGATGCTCCTGGAGCTGGGGCACAAGCCCTGTGCCACAGGAGACAAAGCCATACAGCCCAGGAAGAGAAACCCAGCCTAAAAACTTCAGCCAAAACTGCAAAACCAAGAGTTTCTCCTGGTGATTCCCATGTCCTGACAGTCTGAGCCTTTTGGATGGGCCCAAGAGACTTGGACTGGGGGATGAGCTGTAGGGACATCCATTTGCCTCCTGCCAAGCTGCAAAGCCTGGGTGCAGGGGCAGGGGAGAGGGATGTGGGGCAGACAGAGAGGGGAAAACACAAAGAAGGACACAGAGGAGCAGAAAGGAGCTTGTCCCTGTCACCCACTCGCTGGAGGTTTTGTAATGCCAGATAAGGAGCATCTTAGTGGTAGATTACATAGGCTGCTTAAGTGCTTTGCAAACAGTAGTTACAACCTACCAGGGAGAAAAACACCCTGCTGTGGGAGAGGGAAAATCCCAGTGCTCCTTTCCTGAGGACACCAACCTTCTGACAGTGCCCAAGAGGTGCCAAGTTAAAAATGGACAACAGCCCCAGCAGCTGACCTTGAGACAGGCAGTGACAGGCAGCCACTGGTGCTGCTCCCACTGCAAACCCACCTGGCTCAGCTTCTCCCCTTCATGCACAGGCTGGATATGACCAAACACCAGGGAGAATCAGGAAAACTCATCCATGATTTATAAAGTCTGGAGAATTTCCACCTCAGGATGCCTTCAGCAGGAACATCCTCCCTTTTTCTCAGCTCTTTTTTGTTCAGATCTGATTTATAGAGCCCGACCAGAAATGAGCAGTTGGAGCATTCACCTGGATTGCTGAACCAAGTTTCCCCTTGACACCTCACTCCCCTCAGGAAATAAACCTCTGGCTCTGCCTGCCCACCACCTTCCTGCTCTTGGGGGAAAGAAACCAATATGAGCAATGAGCCCAGTGAAAGTGCTTAAGAATATTCACATTAAAAAAGTTATTTTTAGTCAAAGTGTCCAGCTCTGGAAGAGGCATTTTTTCACCCAGAAAGCCCTGTTAGCACTTCAGCTTTACTGCAAAAGATAAAAGTAATGTTTTTCTCAAGTATTTTTCAAAAAAAAAAAAAACAATCATGAGAACAGCTCATTGCCTGCAGAGGGATGAAAAAGCAAGGTTCAGTGTGTGACATGTATATGCTGTATTTTTAGGGGAGAAAAAAACCTGAATAAATTTTTAGAAAATCAAAATCCCTAAAAACTGGGTGAAGTTTCTGGAAGCCCATGATTAAAACTTTTCATGGCAGAGCAGCTGGCAAGCCCAACTGCTGGCTTTCTAAGACTACTTCTAGCAAACCCATCTCAAACCCACATCCCAAGGTCCTGTCCCTGCTAATCCCCATCTCCCACCCCAAGGTGCCCCAACCCTGTTAGTGAGATTGTACAGAGGAACCCTCTGCAGAGGTCACCCTTTTTCTGATCCTGGGCCACCCTCCTTGTCCTCAGCATCCTGATCTGGAAGAGCACCTCGCCATCTCCCAATACCCACATGAAATCAGTCTCCTCCACAAACTAGGCCAGCAATCAGCAGCAGTCATGAGTTTTCCTGTGCCCCAGGGACACTGGGGTTGAGCAGCTGATCCTTCAGCACTGATGATCCCCAACACCATCCCAACAAAACACCCCAACATTCCACAGCCAGGTTAAGGTTTGGGTTGTGCAACTGCAGCCCTCCCCCAAAAAAGCTAAAGCCCTTCACAGGTGACTCCTCCTCAGGGGCATTTTTTGTCCTTAAATCCTTGGGAACAGCCTCGGAGCAGAGCTTGGGGAATTCTCCCAAACCTTAATTGAAAGAGGCACTTAACGCGGAGAGTTTCTTTTGTCTGTTAATTGAAACAGGTTCTTACCGACAAAACTCTCCATGAATTTTAAGTGGGTTCACAGGGGGAAAAAATCCACTCAATGAATTGGGTTTTCCTGCTTCGAAATGTGCCGTGTCGGCTCCTGTGGCTTTCCAAACACCCAAGAGCCTTTCTGGATAATCAGGGCCTGAATCCTGAGTATTTTTAAAAAGAAAAAGGATGAGGGGAAAATAATCTCACATGCATTTTTATATTTCACTGGAGTGGCAGCCTGCCCTCTCACAAGCAGGTCGCATGAGGACTCATCCTAAAAAAACACGGACTGCAAGCCCCTTGATGCCACCTTTTGCTGCCTCTGACACTTGGCTTGGCCAGAGTCTCCCTGCAGAGATGCTGGTCCTGCCACGAGTGTGAGGGTGGCATTGGATCTCAGAGAGCCTTGAGGCAGAGATTCCCTGTGCTCAGTTGTGGCAGCACTGCGAGCCCCAGGGGATGGGCCAGCTGCTTCCTTTGCTTGACAGCTTCCCAAGTTGGTAGGAGAGCAGAGCCATCCTGCCACAGCACTGCCAGCTGTTCTGGGGAGCACAGGCTGCCCTGCAAGTGCTAACCTGGCCCCAAACCAGCACTTTTGCAAAGCAGAATCTATCAAACCACATCATGAACCAGCTCACACAGAGCAACCAACCCCCCACCATTGCCCACATTCCTGAGAAATCCCTGCAAGGATGGAGCTGCTCCCTCCTCCCAGGAGCTGCCTGGGATGCTCCTGTCAGACAACATCCATCCTGCCTGATGCCCCAGTGCTTTGCTGAGCTGCCTCTGACCTCCACTTCCCTGCAGCCTGCCAGGACAGAGGCTGCCAGGAGCCCAAAGCACCGGCAGGGCCAGGTGCTGGCAGCCAGTGTTGAATGAGAAGTCAGAGCAGCCCCTGCCCGAGGTGGGTGTGTTCCACCATAGCTCCCGGGGTGGCAGGTCCTTTGGGAAGGGCTGGGCAGCACACACTGACGCACAGGCAGGACGTTTCCAGGGCCAGCATGCTCCAAGGTCGTGGCCAGGACAGGCAGGAGGTCAGATCTTTTATTAGACCAGTGGACACAGTTGGAACAAGCGACACATTTTGGCCGCGCAGGCATTTCTCAGGCCCAAGAGCACATCTGTTTTTTCCTAAAGGAATTAGTTAGGCTAATAAAAGACATTACCTCTGCATGTAAACTTTGTCACCCTTAAAATGTACCAGAGGCTGCAAGGCTCAGCAGCCCAGGGAAAACAGGGAGCAGGAACAGGCACAGAGCACAGGGGACACTTGCAAGATTTGTTTTGTTTTCACCCCCTAGAACAGCACTGGCAAAGGCCACACTTGCCCCCAACATTGCTGGCATCTGAGCTGCCTCTTATCTCCCCAATTTCCAAATCCAGGTCTGAGGCTGTAGGAACCTAATGGCACATCCAGGGGAAGTATGTTGCTTTGGTTTACTTGCTCCAGCATCAGCCTTGACCTCTCCTCCTCTGCAGAGGCTCCAAGGCAAGCAAATGCTTGAGGAACCAACCTGTCATGCCCCACCTGCACCAACTCCTTCCCTCTTGGCCTCAATCCCACCCTCTGATGTAAATCCATGAGACCAGCAGTGTACCAGCACAGCAAGGATGGATCAGGGCTGATGGAGGAGACTGAAAACAGCCTGAGCCAAGTGTCCAGAGACTGATAGCACTTGCAGCCATATTTCAGGACTGTTAACACTTTTTAATACATCCCCTTTCTTTAATAGCTCCAAGTCCTGGGGCTGCAGGGCTGTACAAGGCCCTGAAGATGCAGACAGTGTTGGGAAGGAAGGGGAATACTTGGTGGAGTACTGACAAGTAGCTAGAAGGTATCCAGGTTTTGCCAAGAGATGGGAAGCAGAGCCAGGAGAGCGGCAGGCTACCCTGAGGAGCAGCATCCTAGGGGCTGTCATCCTTCCTAAGCATACCCAGAGCTTTGGGATGAGATACACATCTCCCTGTGTGGCAGAGGGAGCTGAGCTGGACATCCCTCACTGTACATCCAACCCTCAACATGCTCAAGCTCAGGGACAGGAAACACTTCTTCCCTGCTGTACATCACTGAATGTAAATTCCAAGGTATTTTTGGTTCCCTGGCAGAAGCAGGACAACAGAGCAGAGGTCCCAGAAGAGAGTCTTGATCTCTCCAAGCCAATCTCCACTTCCACAGCTTTGACCAGATCAGAAGCAGAGCTGAACTCAGGACATGCCCACCATAAATACCAGGGCAGTTCCTCTTGGGATACCACCTATTTAGGCATCTCTTGACCTTCCTAAACCCTTTTAGGAGGGCTTGTGCCACCTGAAGGTAGTGCAGAGGATCCTGTCCCCTTCCAGGGGCAAAAGGCTGCAGCAAGGTCCTGCTGGTTTTGGGGAGGACGTGGGAACTGAGGTGCTCCCAACCCCAGCCCCTGGCTGCTGTCACACACAGGATTTATAGCTCAATATTGATTACTCCTCTGCAAGCTCTGCCATTAGTCAGTGGCTTTTGCAGGAAAACAACATGAATCATAAGCTACAGGCCACCAGCTCTCTGTGCCCACAAGGTGTGACTCCATCCCTTCCAGGGATGTGAAAAAAGGGCTGTCCTGCTCCTCCACACCTGGGGACAGGCACAGAGTGGGCACAGAGTGGGCACAGAGTGGGCACAGAGGGGGCACCATCTCCCACTGGCACCTGCAAACTGGTCACAGCCCCCAAGGTTTGTAGGATGGCCTCCAAGAAAGCAGCATGACACTTTCCTTCCACCCAGGTCCTCCTGCCCCCGTGTCAAGTTCTAATATCACCAAACATACACGGGACAATGGCACAAAGCAATGCCACCACCTTAACCAAAATCACATAGGGAAGTCAAGTGGTGTCATGAGGCCCTGATGTTGGAAGGGTTGGAAACATCAATGAGACAGACTGGAAGCCCCTGTCCTCTGAGGCCACGAAGCAAACACAAAACATAGGAACTTAGTGTCTTGCTTCTCTTGTCTTGAGCCCTAACTTTATTCTGGCAAGCTCTACCTCAACAGCCAAAAATAAAAACACAACTCATTAAGGTACATCTAGAAGGTGGAAATACACAAAGAAAACCCAACCCTTTTAAGCAAAACCCTCCATGACTCTGCCCCAGAGTAGAGAGAGCCAAAAGAGCAGCTCCATCTCCAGCTTGTAGTCAGAAACTGGCCAAGGTGGTGGGACCACAGCCCTTCATCCTCAGCCCAGCAGCCAGAGATATCCCAAAATCAAACCTGCTTATAAAAGCCTGTGGAAGGAACAGGCAGGTGCTGATGGTGACACTCTGCAGCAGGGACACACTTGGCTGTGCCATACTTCACCATGACACGCTATTGAAGAAAATATTAATCATTCCCTCTTCATTCCAGCCTGGCTTTTGACTTATGAGGTGTCTTCTTCCTTCAGTTTAAATTACCACCAACGGCGTATTAAATATGTCCTGTTCTACAGTACTGGCAGAGAAGGGGGGGAAGGGGAAACCCAAAACAACCTGTCAGGAAAAGTCTGTTTGCCTGTACGTTGGTGGGATGGATTTTCCAACCCCATCCAAACAAAATCACACCAGACCCACCTGCTTCCCAAAGGCACAGGAAGAGGGAAAGGCTTTGTGTGTGTGAGTTTCCCTACCAACATCCGTGTCCCGTGCCAGCAGCTCCAGGTTGGGAGGGACAAATCTGGGGGCTGCAGCTGCTGGGGTGTCATAGCATGTACTGGGGCTGGGCAAGGTGACCCTGATGGGTGGCAAGGGGAGGTCCTGGCTGCCCCACACCCACACATGGATGCCCCAGCCATGGAAGGGCACTGGGAAACATGAGCTTTGCCTTCACTGTCCTTGCCCAAAATGAAGTGACACAGGCAAAGGGAAGATGCTTGGCCGTTCTGCCAGAAGCCAACAGCACTGGGGTTTATTTTCCTGCCATATCAAGCCCTGCACGTTTTTTCTATTGTTTAATTTCCTTCTTCTCCACCCACGGCAAGTTCACTCAGAAGAGAGGAACTTATTTCCTATTGAATTTGTCCTGGTTGTTTTATTTGGAAAAGGACAGCTTCCTCAGCTGTGGTCCCCATGTGCAGCCGAGAGGAGCAGGCACAGGGCTGCTCACCTCCCCATCTTCACCAGCCCAGCCCCAGTAAAAACCACTCCAGAGATGTGAGTTAACAAAGATGCTGCTTTGCTGCAGGAAGAGCTGCTGTTCCAAGGCTGCCGGTGACAAAGGGGCACTGCAAGGCGCCGGTTTCCCAACCCTGCAAGCACCGTTAGTGGGAAGACAATCATCCCCATGGTGTGCTGTGGCAGCAGCTGGCCGGGATCACGAGATGGGAGAGTCCCGGTGCTGGGATATGTCTGCAGTACTGGAAGGAAGCACCAGCCTCGATGGGAAGCAGTCTTCCAGGTGATGCCAAAGGTGGCCCAAGCTGGTGTGGCTTCTGTGCCGCCGGGCATCAAGGGGCTGCACCCATCTGCAGGGGACAGCCTGCCTGTGCGGTGCTGGAGGCAAACCCAAAAGTCTTGGGGAGATAATACACACACAGCTAGGCACGAGAGGCCCAGGAGCTCACCACTGGCAGAGAAAACGCCAGGACCTCTTCCAGAGGGGGTGGCGAGGTGCTCCACAGGACGGCCAGCCAGGCTGGGCAAGCCGTGCCCTGCGCAAGGTGTGCACCTCCAGGTGCCCCGGCCGCGCTGCCCCGGCTGCTCTGGTCCCGCACTGTTTCAGTTACCACCACTCGCACTCCTCGGGAGCGGGGCCGCCCCAGGCCTCGCACCCCGCGCCTGGCGCCGTGCTGCGGCTT
>WEIU01005534.1:45238-76821 GCA_013389925.1 Aegithalos caudatus | reverse complement strand
CGCCTGGCTGCGGGTGCTGGGCCCCGGGCCGGCCCTTCCCCGGTTCCTGAGCGGTCGGGGCCGCGGTGAAACGCGGCGCGTTCGTCGCTCGGCGCTCGATGCCGGCGGTACAGCGTGTGCTGCGTCTGCCGTGTCGGCCTCGCTGGGCTGGGGACGGCGCTGTCCGTGGAGGCCGTGCGCCATGGATGTGGCGAGAAGGGGTTGGGTGCTATCGGAGTGGCCGCGCAGACACTGATGTAAATTGATGTTACGGTGCTCGGGGCTGTTGTGGAGAGGGCACCGCCGCGGGTGAACGTGGGTTGTGTGGGGGTTGGTTACCTCGGTGCAGCGGCCGGACATCTCCCTTGTGCAGGGCGCCGGCTGTAGCAGGGGTTTGGCAGGAGAGGGCAATAGGGAACCGTTCTGTGCTCGGGAGCGGATGCACAGGATCCCCCGCCATCAAACCGAGCACAGCCGAGTGCTGCCCCTGCTGTCTCCCATCGCTGGGTGTGGGCTTCAGGGCTAGTCCCAAGGATGTGGGTGGGAGACCAATAATATGGAAAAACTCAAGGTGATACTCAGAAGGTCTGCAGACTCAGGGCTTACTGACAGTACTGGGTCTGTAGTAATTGTTTGGTTTGGTGTTTTGTTTCCATAAACTCACATAAACAAGGGGAAATGCTCAGCCTTACTGGTTATGAAGAAAAGGAGCTTCCTCGTGCACTGCTGTGGTGGGGTCTGGGGACATCAGCTGCCATGAAGTGCAGCAGGAGAGACTCCACCAAAGAGCTGTGGGTGATGACCTGTGTGCCAGCTTACAGCAAAGCTGGGAATTCTGGGACTTAAAAGAAATTTACCTGTGTTTTGTCGGTGATAGCTCATAACATTTTTTGCTTGGTAAAAGGTTGAAATAGCAGGAATTTCATAAAATCCTTTAACAAGGCTGAGAAACTACCAACACTCATACATCTCTGTTGTTGTTGTTCAGAAATGGCACCTCGTAAGGGCAAGGAGAAGAAGGAAGAGCAGGTCATCAGCTTGGGACCACAGGTTGCTGAAGGAGAGAACGTGTTTGGGGTCTGCCACATCTTTGCCTCCTTCAATGACACTTTTGTCCACGTGACTGATCTGTCTGGCAAGTGAGTATGGGACAGGCATCACCTCACTGCAGGACCCACCTCCTTCAGGTGGGAAAGTTGAAACTGGGTCTGGCGAGAGGTTCCACCAAAATCCTTTATTCATGCTGCATATACATGAACTGGGTGGTTCCCTGAGCTCTTCAGGCAAAGATGTTCAGGGTACTGTGTGGCTTATTGATCTGGTAACACTGGAAATAACAGGTTCTGACTGTACCCACATTCTGGTTTGGGGGAAAAACAAGGAATGGCTTTCTTTTGGACATCACCTTTTCCTTCTGTAGGGAAACCATCTGCCGTGTGACGGGTGGGATGAAGGTGAAGGCAGACAGGGACGAGTCCTCTCCCTACGCAGCCATGCTGGCGGCCCAGGACGTGGCCCAGAGGTGCAAGGAGCTGGGCATCACCGCCCTGCACATCAAACTGCGAGCAACTGGGGGCAACAGGTACAGCACCAGGCTGGGGACGTGGTGGGGGGGCTGAGTGGGTGTGGAACAGCAGCAGAGTGGTTTGGCATGGGGAAAGTGTGATTTTCGTGTCGCTGTTGTATGCGAAATGAAGAGCTTGACTCCAGGTAGAAGAAAGGTCAGAAAGGGTTTGTTTACAATTTTGTACAGCCTTTTTGTAACATGCTGCGCTGAGGAACCGTATGATTGGTAAATACAACACTTCTGTTCATTGGTTAAATAATAGAAACAACACCTGTGAGAGGGTTGTTATGAGAACTTACATGTGTTGTGAAAAAGACAGGAGACTTATTTACATTCACTGTCCTTGAGAGGAATGAATTCTCTCGAGTGAAGATGAAATCGGCTACTAACAGGCTGAAAACTCCACAGACTCAGAAAATCAGACCCACATCTTTCATATTGCTGGCTGTTTGTAAACTGTTCAGCTTTTGGGTCATTAAAGGGGTTTTTGGTTCTGACTCTCCTCCAGGACCAAGACTCCTGGACCTGGTGCCCAGTCAGCCCTGAGAGCTCTGGCCCGCTCTGGAATGAAGATCGGCCGCATTGGTGAGTGAGCAGAAAAGAGATTATTGAGGGAAATGAGCTTTGTAGGTATCTGTGCTGCTTGATCTTAACTTTGGGATGTTCTTCATGGTTGCTAAGATGGCACCAATGAAAGGATTTATTGTAAACAGATCCTTAAATTGACAGTTCACCAGTCATAGGAGCAGTACTTGGAACCCAGGTTTCCGTGTGCAGGGCAAACCCCAGCTTGGAGCAGGATGCTGCTGCTCCTCTGGTGTCACGTGGCTGTTCAGTCACCTAAAAATACCTTGTTGATCTCTGTGGTTCAGTAATAATGGAGTTCTCCAGCTGTTGTAGGGAGAGTCCTGAACTTCATGGGGGATTCACAAGATGCAGTGGTGGTGGTTGTGCTGAGAATTCTTCAAGCATCCTGCATTTCTTCTGAAATGCTGTGGCTGCTTGGTTTAAGTGGGTTGGGAGATGGGAATTTTGCTTGCTAAGCATCAAAGCCCTGGATACCCAGCCTATGCAAGTTCCCAAATACCTTCACAGAGAGTTCCTTCTGCACACACACAGCTCCTGTGGTGTCCAGTGCTGAGGTGTGGGGTGGTGGCTGTGCCCAGGTTGTTCCTGGGGGTGCCTCTGAAGGTGACTTGTGGATTTTCTCCCTGCAGAGGATGTCACCCCCATCCCCTCCGACAGCACTCGCAGGAAGGGTGGTCGCCGTGGACGTCGTCTGTAACCAGCGCAGCACCTTCTGTTATTAAAGCTCTCTTAAACCTCTCTTTAGCTCTGTGTTTTCTTCTGGGGTGAGCTCAGAAGCCAAGGGGCTTCAGTTTAATTCCATCCACAGATGGCTGGTGCTCTGGAGCTGGGCCTCTGGCTTGGAGGGGAACCAGGCTGGCTGATCCAAAGCCACAGGAGTCTTGGGCTTCATATAGCAAAAGCTGCTTTCAACATGAGTCATGACCTTTTGCATCTCCTGGAAAAGAAAGCTGGACTGGGAGTGAGCAACTGCTGCTGGGTTTTCTGCAAAATGTTGCTTAATGCATCACTTCCACTTTCTGTGGAAAAAGTCCTCTTTCTGCCTGGACAACTGTTCCTAAGCCAGAATTTCCCTTGGCACAGCCATAGTGTTTTATTTGTTATATGTGTCCATCCCTTACTGTCTTAAATGTGCACATTTGCCATTCAGATCCCTCTTTTCCTGTACTTAAAATGTTACTGAACTCTTTGTGGAGTTCATCCTTCTACAAGCAGAATGTTTCAGGACCACCAGCCTTGTTCTTAGGTGTTCCGTAGGTGACTTTAACCTATCAGACATCTGCTGGGAACTTAAAACACCAGGTAAGAGACAGTCCAGGAAGTTTTTAGAGTGTGTGGAGGACAAATTTTTGTCACAGCTGGTGAGTGAGCCCACCAGGGGAGAGACAGTGTTAGACCTGTTGTTTGCAAAATGGGCTGGTGGGAGGCTGCTTGATGATGATATTGTAGAGTTCTCGATATTTGGTGAAATCAGGAGGAGCATCAGTAAGACTTTTCCACTGGACTTCTGGAAAGCAGACTTTGGCCTATTTAGGAGACTTATTCAGAGAGTTCTTTGGGAAGCAGCCCTTAAAAACAGGAGTCCAAAGAAGTCCATGCTTCAAAACAGATCTTGAGGGCACAGGAACAGACTGTCCCTGTGTGCTGAAAGATGAGTCGAGGCAAACATCCAGCTTGGATGAGCAGTGAGGTTTTGAAGGAATTTAGGAATAAAAAGAATATATCATCTTTGGAAGGAGGGTCAGGTCTCTCAGGAAGGATTTAAGGAGGTTGCTAGGGCATGTAGGAAAAAATTGGAGAGGCCAAAGCTCAGTTCAAATTTAGGTTGACAACTTTTGTAAAGGATAATAAAGATTTTTGTTTTTACAAATACACTAATGGCAAAAGGAAAGGTAAGACCATCCTTTGTTCCCTATTGGTGAAGGGCTTGGAGCTGGGGTTGTTTATCATGGAGAAAAGGAGACTCAGAGGTGACCTTATCACTCTGCAACTCCCTGAAATGTGGCTGTAGTCAGGTTGGGTTGGTTTATTTCTTCAGGCTGCAGCTGACAGAATGAGAGGACACAGCCTTAAGCTGTGCCAAGGGAAATACAGGTTGGATATTAGGAAAAAGTTTTTAACAGAGTGATAAAGTACTGGAATGGCCTGCCCAGGGAGGTGGTGGAGTCACCATCCCTTTTTATAAAAAAATTTAAAAATTTATAAAAAGATTATTTATAAAAAGATGGTTTATAAAAAGATTGGATGTGGCACTGGGTGCCTTGGTTTAGTTGAGGTGTTGGGGCTGGGTTGGACTCGATGATCTCGAAGGTCTCTTCCAACCCAGTGATTCTGTGTGAGTTACTCTGTCCCAGGGGACATCACTGTGGCTGATTCATGGGGCACATCTGGGGAGAGCTCTACAGCAAAAATCCAACACAGGATCTTTGCTGTGGCAAAAACTCAGCAGACTGCTCACCTCTTGGTGCAGGGGGAGATGTTTCCACTCACTCCCTCTGCTGCCTACCCTGCTCCAGGCAGGTTCAGCCCTGCTGGTTTATAGAGCAGATGGAGAAAGGCAGAGGTGTCTGCTCCATGGGAAGGTGGATTTACTCTATTAACCCTTAGCCCTTGGAAGCTGGAGCTGTGCAGGTGCACACAGGGCTGGCTGAGCCCAGTCACTGTACACCCAGCCCGTGCCATGTGCTGCCCTGGCAGTGCTGTGCCATGGGCAGGCTGCACAATTAAAGGCAAAAATTGCTTTGATTTCTCAGCAAACCTGACGTCTTTGAAGCAGCTTTCTGTGTTGATGCATAACCCCAAAGAGGAAATGATAGATGAGGAAGAGAAACCAAAGCCCCAGCACAGGGCAGCTTCCTGGCCCATGTCCTGGGGCTTTCTGGAGGGAAAGGCCCTCCTGTCAGAGTGGCATGGATGGGTCTCCTGGCTTTTGGTAGTCCCTTGCCTGGCCCAGCTGGCTTGTTTTGAGTGATTGACCTTTACCCCCCTGTAGCTGTAGCTGGGTGATGGCTTCTGGGCTGTGTGGGTGGGGACACTGTGCCTGCCCACCCTGTGTCACCCTGGCAGGGATGCTCATCCTGTGGAGGGCATGGGGCTGTTCTGGGGCTGTGCTCCACCCCCAGACACAGTCAGTGGTCACTGGTGAGCCCTGTGGCTCAGCCTTTTCCTCAGGTTTGCCCAGGGCTGATCCTGTGCTGTTGAGGACATCACCTCAGGGTGGGTGGGAAGTGTGGGTCTGTTCCTCAAACCTTTGTGCAGGGGATGGGGGTGAGAGGAAGCCCAGCTGGTCATGAATGGATTCCTGTGAATGCCTGCTGGCTTATTCCACCAAACTATCTGAAATAATTGCTCTGCTGGCCTAGTCCTCATCAGAGTCCTGAAATCACTCCTTGCTCCAGATGGCTTTTTATCCCCAAAAAAGACTTGTGAAGTTTTTTGATGGGCAGCGCCAAATACAAAGCCTTGGGGGAACAGGGTGGTGGCAATTCATTGCCAGCCTCGAGTGATGGGGGAGTGAGGAGGGTCAGACAGGATGGAGGCTGTTCTCTGAAAGTGTCTGTATCTTCCCTGGAAAATCAATTCACAGACTGAGAACACACTGGGTATCACAGCCCTGGGCAGAAAGTTTTGTGTGAAGCACTGAAGAGCTGGCTGGGAGTGTCTGTGTGTGGAGCAGGGGCTGACTCAGGGCTGCCAGTCCTTCTCCAGGCTGGGGCTGGAGGGGCTCAGCCTGCCTGGGAAGGGGGCTGTTCCCCACCCCCAGGTTGTCACCCACGTTTGTGGCTTGCAGAGCCAGCCCAGCTCCATGGAATCGCTGGGGTTTCATTTGTGAAGTTCCTCATCAAACTTTCTCTGCTTCCCCTTATGGCTGAGGCTAGTCACTGCTTGCCACCAGGAGTGTGGCCTCCAGGCAGGGATTGTGGCCCCAAAATGAGGAGCTGAGTGTGGGGTGGGGCTGTGAGGAAAACCCGTGAGTCCCCCAAAAGTCCCAGTGCCCATGAGGGGAGAGACAAAAAAATGTATGGAAGGCTTTTGTATTCTTTCCTTTTTCCCTCTTTTTCTTTCTTCCCCCCTTTTTTTTTAAAAAAAAACCAACAACTTCTCTTTCTTCCCTTTTCTCTCAATTTCCTCTCCCTTTTTATTTTCTTTTCAAACCCCTTTGATGGTTCGTATATACAGATTTGTTACAGGCCTGGGGTGAAGCTGATGGACACCCCTGGGCTGGTATTGTGTGAACCCCTGGATGCCCAGGCCTTTCTCAGCTGGGTTGCAGGGTTGGGACCAGGCTCCAGGCACCAAAACCATTCCCTTGTGTGGGGCTGCAGTTTCCCACCTGGAAAGCAGCAGCATTGTCCCACCACATTTCCTCCAGGAGCAGCATCTGCTAGGAGACCCTGCCTGACTTCCTGTAAATGCTCTGAAATGATCTCTTTGTCTGCTCTCCCAGAGCTCCCCTGCCAGCTGGGAGGCTCAGGACTGAATCAGGAAAAGAAATGGAGTCTCTGAAACAACAGGTCCCTGCTCCCCCCTGGGGGTTTGCCAGGTAACCAGAGGTGCCTGGTTGGGTGGGGTTAGGTAGGACTTTTACTCCACATTCCCAGTTTCACTTTTGGCTCAACTCTGGCCATGGTCATGCTGAGTCCTGATGCTGGGCCTGGCTTGGTGCTGGGCTCAGTGTGACCCAGTGTGGGCATCAGGGTGTGTTACCCCTGGGACATTGTGTAAAACCACCAAAAGCAGCATTTTGGGGTGGATGGCTGCCCCAGCCCATGCAGGGCTGGAGCAGGGGGGGCTGGAGACCCTCATTGCCCCATTCCCACTGGTGCTTTGGGGTCATTCACCTTAAGGGGCTGTTCCCCCTCTCTTGGCTTTGGGGCTTTGGCCCCTGGAAGCTGCTGCAGGCAAAGCAAGGAGGGTGGTGCCAGAAAGATGGAGGGCTTGAAAGCCCTTTTAGTCATTGCCCCCTCAGCCAGAGAAGTGCTGGCCAAGAACCCCCACACAGGGAGGGTCCAAAGTGACCCTCAAGGAGGGGCTTGAGCCCAAGTGCAGCTTTTCCCCAGCAGCAGGGGAGGAGGACAGGGAGGAGGGAGGTATCCTGGCACTGTGCCCCCATGGAAGGTCCTGCTCAGCTTTTGGTGTGGGGGGATCCTCCCCATGGTGTCCCAGCTTTGCACCCCACTTCCTTCCTCACACGTTTCCTCTCACCTCCCCCATCCCACTGCCACCTTCCCTTCCTCACCTCCTGCCCCCCCCCTAGGGCTACCAGAGCCTCTGGGCCCATGGCACCGGTGTCACCAGGCTGGGCACCGTGACCTGCCCGTGGCGTGGTGTGGGCAGTGAAGCCCCACTGAGCAGCCCTGGAGCTCAGGACTGTGCCCAGCATCATTTCTGAACCGGAGACCTCTGGAGCAGAGCTCTGCCTGACGACAAGTGATGCAGGTGCCGGCAGCCAATAGGACTTTTCTTTTGGCTTCCCCCCCCGGGTGTCAGGGCAGGGTGGGGACCCGAGGGTATTTCCAGAAGCCTCTCTGGGAGTGCTCATTGCCTTCGGGGAACCCAGAGGAGCCATGGCTGAGGAGCAGCGGGACCTGATCTCTGACCGCGGCAGCGGTGTGCTCAGCGTTGGGGACACCCAGAGGTGCCACTGCTGGGGACACGGGGATGGGGTGCACGGGGAGGGTGAAGTGGGCACGGTGGGGACGTGGGGCAGGGGGCTATTGCGTGGCTGTGGGATGGAAGGGGATACAGTGGGGTCAAGGGGACACAGAGTGGCTATGGGGCAGAAGATGGTGCGCAGGCTGTGGGAATGGGGCACTGTGGAGCTCAGAGGGCCGTGGAAGGGGCCAGAACATGTCTGTGAGGCAAGGCAGGGGCACGGGGTGGCTGCGGGATGGGGGGAATTGAGTGGCTATGGGACGGGAGGCATGGGGCGGCAGTGGGAGCGGGACATGGGGCTGTTGTGGGATGGAGGGGATTGGGTGGCTACGGGTGGCAGCGGGATGAAAGGGATCACTGCATCTCTGGCCCGCCGGGGAAGCGGCATGGCCATGGGGTGGCCAGGCGCACAGGGTGGGGCAGAGAGCCATGGCTTGGAGCTTCGGGGAAGCAGCTTTGTGGGAAAGAGATTGTGGGACAGGGAGGCTGATAACGTGGCCATGGGGCAGGAGCGGACTCTGGACCCGAGTGGCTTTGTGGGGCTGCTCCCCCATGTCCAGACTCGTCCCTATGTCCCGACTCGTCCCTATGTCCAGACTCGTCCCTATGTCCCGACTCGTCCCTATGTCCCGACTCGTCCCTATGTCCCGACTCGTCCCTATGTCCCAGCCCCCGCAGGCGGGACACCCCCTCCCGAAACTTTTGGCCAATCGGAAGCCCTGGAGCGGTGACGTCACCAGTCACCAGGCAGACGCCCGTGCCGCGCGTCCCGTTCGGGACTTGTCCCTTGGTCGGGCAGAGTCCGCTCCTCCCCGGGCGGCGGAGGCACCGCTGCACCGCGACAGTGACACTTTCACCCAGCGGGGCAGGATCTGGCACATTTAAAAATTAGGTGCAGTTCAGCACCCCATGAATCGTGTCCTCTGCCCCATGGACTAGCGAGATTCCAAGTGGCTTCATCATTCCACAAAAGGCGATGCCCAGGGTGATGCTGTTCCCCAAAATCCCCTGGCAGCGCCCAGTCCCCACCCACGTGCCCTTCGGTCCCCCTCCCGTGTCCCCACTTTCCCCCGCCCCCACAGTGGGTTTCGGTTCCCGGTGTGGGGGCGTGACGCTCCTGCTGAGGTTTCGCTTCTGCTCTCTGCGATGGGGGAATTTGCATTTGTCTGGCTGCGAACCCCCGGGACAGGAGTGTCTGGGGCCGGGAGGGGCTGACAGCAGGATGTCACCTCCTGCTGCCGGTGCTTGGCTGAGCTCCCTGGCCGTGTCTCGCAGGACTGCGCTGAGGCGCAAAGCCGCCTTCTCCACGCTCTCCATCCTGGTGGCCCTGCTCATCGCCGGCCAGGCTGTCACCATCTACTTCGTGTACCAGCAGAGCGGGCAGATCAGCAAACTGACCAAGACCTCCCAGAACCTGCAGCTGGAGGCTCTGCAGAGGAAGCTGCCTGCCAGTCAGTATGGGGACGTGGACATCAGAGTGGTGGGAGGGGGAGAAGGGATGAATCCCTCCTGGACCCTCCTGGACTACCCAACCCGGTTGGTGCCCCTCACAGTTCTCCTTTCTCGGCAGATGCCAAGCCAGTGAATAAGATGAAGATGGCCAAGGCAAACCCGCCTCTGGTCATGAGTGTCTTGCATACTGCACCCTTTGAAGACGTTTGGGTAAGAGCGATCCACCACTGCTTGGCACTGCCTGCTGCCCTCAGGCCTTGCTGCCATGCTCACACTGCCCCTTTGCCTGTTCTCTTCAGATCAAGCCACCTGCTAGCAACAAAACCGAGGACCAAGTGAAGCACCTGCTGCTGGTAAGGTCCCCTGCTCCACCCGCACCCCACAGCTGCCTCCTGCACTGGTCTGGGGTCTCTTGGGGTGCTCAGAGCTGCTGGGAGCTCCAATCCCACCCGTCCACCCCTATTTTTCTTTGTCCTCACTGTGGTGGTTGCTCTGCAGCAAGCAGATCCCAGCAAGATGTTCCCAGATCTGAAGGACAACCTGATGGAAAACCTGAAGAAGCTGAGGAGCACCATGACTCATGTGGACTGGAAGGTCAGTGCTTGTCACTGTCATCCTGTCCCCCTGCCCTCTGTCCAGGAGTGCTTGGGGAGGGACTGGGGTATCCCCACCAGGATAAGCAGTCTGGTGTCCATCCCCAAGGAAGGGGATGGTGTTCACCACCTTCCCTGTCCAAACCAGAGCTCATTACGTGGTGTGAACTCCCCCCACATCCATTAACGTGCTGAACCCTCTCGTTGCAGTCCTTTGAGTCCTGGATGCACAAGTGGCTGCTCTTTGAGATGGCCAAGAACGCCAAGTCCGAGGACCACAAGGCAATCCCAGCAGAGAAAGGTATTGGGGATGGGGCTGCTGAGCTGGGGAAGCTCAGGGAGGTGTTGGCATGGGGCATCTCACAGGGAACCAGGCCCTCCCTCCAGTCACGGATCTATTTCTGTGGGGAGTCCCTGTTTGTGGCTGTTAGGACATCACAGAGCATCTCTGCCCACTGCCTGTAGGGCATTTGGGGTGAACAAAAGGCAGAACAGCTGGAGCCCCACCCCAAATCCTCCATCAGGATTAGCCCAAGAGCTTCAGGAAGGTCACCGAGCAGGGGCTTGTTCACATGTAACTGTTTTGGATAGAATCTCCTGCTGAGGGGAAGGGCCTGGGGGGCTGACAGTGTCCCCTCTGTTTCTTATTGCCTGCCCTAGTGCAAACTAAGTGCCAAGCAGAGGCCACTTTTGGGGACGGCCAGCTGGGCCGCTTCCGCCCACAGTGCGATGAGAACGGCGACTACCTGCCCAAGCAATGCCATTTCTCCACTGGCTTCTGCTGGTGCTCCTACAAAAATGGCACCAGGATTGAGGGCACTGCGACTCGGGAAAAGCTGGACTGCCCCGGTAGGTTGCCAGGAAGGGGATGGAGAGGAGAGGAGAGGAGAGGAGAGAGTTCTAGGCTGCAGGAAACACCCCTCAGCCATCCAGTGCCAGTGTGTTAAGGCTGGAGAGGACCCCAAAACCCACAGCCCCCCACAGGTAGCTGAGGTGTGCAGCCAGGGTTTTCCATGAGCCCCCTTGCCCATGGCTCAGCAGTGGGTGCAGGCTCTCTCTCTCGCCTGGTGCCCTCAGAGGGATGGGGGTGGGTGATGGGGCAGCCCTGGGGCCCAGCACCACCTCCTGCCCTCCCTTTGCAGGCACTGCTGCTCCCAGCGCTGCCACTCCCACCCCAGATACAGAGGAGATGATCTTCTCTGGGGTGGACATGCTGAAGCTGAACGCAGGCAAAGGTGAGTGTCCAAGTGTCCCCAGTCCTGGGGACTGCTGGGGAGGGGGAGGTTGCAAGGGAGGGGTTTTGGGATGTCCTTGAGCTGTTTTACTGACTTCCTCCACTTGTTCCCCCACAGGAGAGTAGAAGAGGATGCCAGCAGTTGCCTTCAGCATCCCTGCTCCTTCAGCTCCTGCCTTATTTTTCTCTATTACTTTTCTGCTCATACATTGCTTTTCCAAGGCAGTTAACAGTGGGCATCCCTTGGCACCCTTTCCCTACTGCAGAGCATCACCCAGGGCTGAGCTGCCACCACCATCTAAGAGTCCCCTCAGAGGGTGGGTAGAGGAGGCTGGAAAAATTATTTCAACCACATCAGATCCATAAATCCTGTTCTCTTTGGCTTGACCTTTAACAGCACCCAGGCAGAGTGCAGCTCACCCCTGCTGAAGAACTTAAGCTTCCTTACATGAATGAACATTAAAAGCAGCAAAATAACCCCCACCAGCTTCTTAACTGATCCCTGTAGGCTGGAGCCCTGTTAGATTACTGCAGCAATGGTTTTTTATTGTGGAGTGCTCAGATTTGTACACAGAGATTCGCCTACAGCCTCAGCAGTGGGTAACCGTGGGCAGAGGGGCTTCTAATTTTCCTGACTGTATCTGATTGTTCCTTATAAATGATCTCACAAGCTAATAATCTCAAATAAACTTTTGAATAAGAAAGCCTTGTAAGCAACTCCAGCAGGGCTCTGAGTACTGTTTGCAGCTGTCTGAGGTTATAAATAAATGAAGCTTAACCAAAAAGAGATACAGAAGAATCTCTGCAGACACTTGCACGGCTGTATTTCCACCCAGGATTGGCTCTGTTCCTTGTCCCATTCCTGGCCCTTGTTTGATTGCACTTGTACCCTGGGGTCCCCCTGCCCCAGACAGGCAGACACCAGGCTCTGCTCTGCCACCCACAACATCCTCCAGAGCCAGCCAGCCTTGGCCTCGTCTGAAAGCAGCTGAAATAAAACCTGGTTGTTGTTTTTTATTTTGTATTTCATAAAAAAACAACACAAAATCTGACACTGCCTTGGCTGAGAACAGCTGATGGACACAACAGTTCAGTGCAACTCCAGGGACATGATAATCACCACTGTCAGTGTTAGAATAAAAAGGAAACCCGAGAGCTTTCTTTGTAGTAGCAAAAGGACTGACACCACAAATCACAGGAGGAGGGGAAAAAAAGGTAAAAGGTTTTTTTTTTTCAAAAATATAGCTCTGTGGTAAGAGAAAGGGATGGCTGGGTATCAACAAAAGAAGCAGTTTATGCTCTGCTCTGGTCAAACTGCCTCCTCCAGTTCCATTGCATCTGGAGGAACTATAAACACATCTCTGGGCCTCAGCAGGGCAGGAGGAGGCAGAAAGTTACACAGCTCTGCTCTAAAACTCACAGTTAAAAGAAGTTATAAATTATTATTTAAAAACCAAGTTGGAATTCTCCAGGTGAGCTTCCTTTTCCTCTCTTCTCTTTGATCTTCACCCATAAATCTTTAATCACAGGAATGCGGTACCTTTGGGGAGAGGAGTTAAAAGTTAGGGACGCGGAGGAGAACAGCCTGGCAGAGCATGGGCAGAGGCATCTGGTCCACTTCCAGGTGGCTACAGCATCACCATCTAATCCCCATCACTTTTCCAAGCTCCCTGTGGTCAGCAGGGACAGACAGACACTGCCAGAGGCCACTCATCTCTGCTGGTGACAGAGGTCAGCAACGCCCAGGCTGGACATGTGGTTCTCAGCAGCTAAAGAGTTGAGGTCAGACATCCAGAGAAGCCAGCACACGGCTGCACATTCCTCACACCGCTCCACTCCCTGATCCCTGGCCCTCATCCCAGGCCAGGCTGGCTTAGGGAGCTCTTAGAGGGCACATGGTCTTCCCAAAACCGGCCCAGGAGTTCTGAACGTGGCCAAGGTGATGCCGCTCAGGGTACCCATGGCCAGTCCCCACAGGCCATGTACCTTCTCACAATCCTTCAGGCTCAGCTCCTTTCTTCTTCTAAAATGGAAAAGGGAAAAAATACATCAATATCATTTGCACCACAGACATGAAGGACCCAGCAAAGCCACAGAGGCTTCCTGGGTATCTCCCTGTAGAGGTGGAAGTCACCACAAGGAACATCCTGCAGTCTCCCTCTGTCACCCCTTCAAGCCCTTGGGATGGGTTGGGATGCAGAAGCCTGCCAAGCCCTCAGGAACTCTATTCTGCTGAGAATGAGATGAACAGACAGCTGCAGAGCAGGACTTACTCCTTAGACAGGACAAAGTCCTCTGCCACCAAGAATCCCTGGGTCTGACCATTCCAGGAAAAGGAATCTAGGGCAGCAGTACAGGAACAAGCCCTTTGAGTCACTCTAATCCCAACCAAAGGTCAGGGTGTCTTAAGACTGGCCACAGTGAACTGTAGGCTTCCCTGTACTACTGGATTATGGCTCTGTTCCTTCTCCAGCCTGGCACTTCTCCTGCTGGGAGCAGCACAGCCCAGGGTGTGGTACATACCTTCTTCTTCTTCTTGTGAACCTCAGCAGAGCCATCTGCTTCAGGCACCCCTTCCAAAGGTGCCTTTTTGCTCTTCTTCTTTTCTTTTTCAGGCTTCTTCTTTTCTTTTTCAGGCTTCTTTTCTAGGAGTGGTAAAGAAAAGCCAGCTAAGAGAGGGACTCTGTTATTGTCAGCCTCTGAGAGGAAGCAGAGACTCATACGAGCATCTCCAGTAAGATTTTGATCACATCCAAACCTAAACAAGATTTCCAGAGCAGGAACTGGGTGAAGGCAGAGCTCTGCCTACAGGCAGCTTCACCCAGGGATGTTTCCCTAATACCCCTGAGCCAGAGCAGCTTGATCCCATTGTCTGTGCACACACATGGGTGGAATTACATAGAATTCCCTTCTTTCCACCTCCTGCTCCCCACCTGCTCCATGGAACTGCTTCAGGGCTGGAGTAGATGGGCACATGCCAGAAATGAGAGCCAGGAGAGCTGCTAACACAGGGTGGACACAAGGTTCAGCTCAGCACAACTGCTCAAGAGGCTCCACTCATCCCTGTTAAAAAGCTCACATGGGGCCAATAGACAAATCTGTTGTCTCCAAAAATAAGGGCTCCATTTCAGCAGAACAGAAACACCACCAGATCTGGCCCAGCCAATCCACACCCCCTCCCCACCTTTTTCTTTAAAGCCTACCAGATCCAGCACAAAACCAGCTCTGATATGCAAATACAGGCTGCACTGCAAAGAAAAAAATGGCCTTTGGATTAGGGCAGAACGCAGGGCACTACAGAACAACAAGCTGTAGAAGGGTCAAAAGTGACAGGACACGAGGAAATAGCTTCAAGTTGAGGTAGGGGAAGTTTAGGTTGAATATAAGGAAACATTTCTTCAACTAAAAGAGTTGTCTGGAACAGGCTGTCCAGGGCAGCAGTGTGGTCACCAGCCTTGGAGACATTAAAAGATGTGTTGATACGGTATGTGGGGACATGGTCTGGGGAAGGGCCTGGGTTAATGGTTGGACTTGATGATCTTAGAGGCCTTTTTCAAGCCCCATGACTATGATTGCCAGGCAGGAAGCCAGTGGGAAAGTGGGTGCTGTTTGCAAGGCCCTGCACCATTGGCTGAAGGTGCATCAGCTGCAAGTACCTCTTACAAACTAGGCCCCAAGTGCAGGATGCTTACTTTTAGCTGCTTTTTTCTTTTCCTTGCTGCCTGCCACCTTCTCTGGGTCAACATCTGCTTTCTTCTTTTTCTTTTTGGGAACTTCTTCATTAGCTTGCCCTTTCATTTTCTTCTCCTTGGGCTGCCCCACAGCCCCATCCTCTCCTGTCAGCTTTCGCTTCTGAGACGTTTTCTGCTTCTTGTTCTCTTTGTCTTTGCTCTTGGGTGTTTTCACAGCTTTGTCTGCTGTGGAGGATAGTTTCTTCTTCTCCTTTTCATTCCTGGGTTAATGGTTGGATTCTTTTTTCTCCTTTTTCTCCTTTTTCTTTTTCTTCTTCTTCACTTCCAACCCCTCCAGTGTCTGCCCTGCAGGGATGCTGGCAGCAGTGGTGACCTCAGTTTCACTCCCTGAGCTTGGCTGCTGTGACTGTGGGACGGAGAGCGGGGCATGTGAGGATGCTGGGGTCACTTGCACCCCTGTTGCCCCAACACTGTTCTCTTTCACTGCCAGGGTTTTCTTCAGTGAGGAAGCTTTGAGGCTGGCATGACCTGGCTCTTTTTTTCCTGCCACCTTCTCTTTGCTGGAGGCTTCAGTAGCTTCCTGCCCTGAAGGGGGGTTGTTTTCTGCAGAAACAGGCAAAAGAGAGAAGACAACTCAGGGAGCATTCATTACACAGACTAGTCACAGGAAGATGGAAATATTGAAGAGGAGCATCCAGTTTTTCTCCCCAAAAGAAGCTAAACTTGTTGGCATCTGTAGCAGAGCCAGAGAAAGATGCCTCATTCCGAAGTGGGTGACAACAGCCACAACAGCTTTGGCTGTTTGACTAGATGGGTGAGCACAGATGGAGCAGCCCTTCCCCAGGACACCACCCCCAGTAAGCTGGGGACTTCCCCAGGTGGTGGGGGTCTCCACTCTGCCACGTGTAATCAACACCAATGGCCAAGCCCAGAGCCCCTGGGCACTCTTAAACCCATATAGTTCTGACTGATAGTTCTATAGCCCAGATAGCTCTGACTTCCTCAACAGACCTTGGCATAATTTCATTATGCCCAAGGGGCCAACAGACCCATCTGAACTTCTAGAGTGGGCCACAGTTCATCTGAAGGTGTCAGGGTCACACCAGAGCAGAAGCAGCTTCCAGCTCTAAGTTTTATAATTTGCCAACCAGGGAAATGGTGGGACACTTTGTTTCTCCACAGGTCTGGCTTGCTTCCCCTCCTCTGCTCTCCATGCAGCAGAGCCCACAGAGCCCAAGGGGAGGCTTGAATACCAGCACTGTGCAGCAGATGTTCTTCAGGCAGTGCTTGAACCTTCCACAGAAGCCAGCAATGCAGTGTGCACCGGCTCCAGGGACAGCCCTACCTGCTCCTGTTAATTCCTGTGGTTAAAGCACATCTTGGAAGAGGCAAAGGCACTGAGCACAAGCAGGCTGTAGAGGGGGAAGGCTGTGCTGTGGCCAGGGAAGCCAGCAGACGGCAGCAGCACTCCATGCTGTGGCTCCATGGCAGAGACACACTGGGAACAGGGCCCGTCCCGGTGACGCCTTCCCAGTGTCACCCCCCCTGTGCCAGCTTCGCTCTGGGGCCAAGCAAATTCCCAACCCTGCCAAAGGAGACCCACCTGCTTTGTGGTTTGCAGCCACCTGGTTGTCATCTGTGTCGGAGTCACTGCTGTCACTGCTTAGGCTGTCGGCCGGGGCTGCCTTCAGGGAGCCCTTGGAGTTTGCAGCATTCCCAGCTGCCTTCCCCGGCCCCACCTCACCTCCAGGCTGGGGGGGAACCGTCTTTGGTGCCTGGGGTGTTACTGGGGTCTTGGAGAGGACTGGGTAGCCTGTGAGGAGGGACTGAAACAGCACAGACACACTGAGCAGTCACAGCAGGGCAGCCTCCCACACACCAGACATGCAGCTCTGCCTGCTGCTATTGTCCTCATCCTTTAGGTGAAGGGCCCACCTTTGGCCACCTGTGGAGCCAGCTCTGAGAGCCCAGGGCTACCAGGAGAGGGGCCAGCACTGACAGACACACGCCAGCTGAGCTGACAGCCTCGAGAGCTGGCGGCCAGAGCTTCTCCTTTGTTCTCACCCAGCAAGGCAGGCCTGGGGGAGGGTCCTGGCCATCAGCTGCACCCACGCACACTTAATGCACTGCAGATGTGCTGCACGCCCTGCACGTTACTTACAAAGGGAATTTCATGTCTTGGACACGGCTTAAGTTACAAACTAAAGCAGGGGAAAAAAAAAATCCCTGCTGCTATTGGCACTGTGCACCAGTTCTCCTGGTTTAACCCTTGCAAGGTACCACATCCTCCTGTCTCTTCTCCCAGGGAAGGCACCATGAACTCAGGACTGGCTGCCTGGGGAAGCATTCCAGGTTCAAAAGATTCTCTCTCTCTGCCTCCACCAAAAGGTCTTGCCCATATCACTGCACTGGGGAACCCCCACTTCTCTGCTGGCAAACCCACCCAGCACCCCATCAGCTATGGCTGAGAATTGAGTCTCAGTCAGATTTAGGAGCCAGCTGCAAGACCCAAGAGGATCCAGTACCATACCTGAGATGCTGCATCCTCCTCCTCACTGGACTCTGAGGAGGAGTTCTGGGCTGGCTGGGTCCCTCCTGGTTTCTGCTGGGAGCCTGGAAGAGCAGAGTTCCCCCTGTTAAACCACTGCTGCCTGGGGCTGAGCCCACCTCCCCAGCACAGGCACTGCCACCACAAGCCCTTCTGCCTCCAAAAAAAAGGGGAGTGCTCTGCCAGGTTGGAGAGGAGGAATGCCTGTCCAACCACTGCAACCCTGCCACGGGGTAACAAAAGGCTGTCCCCATCCCAAGAGCACTGAGAGCATCTTCTGGAGAGAACTGACCAGGTTTGGAAGACTGCTTGGGTGCCTCCTCCTCGCTGTCAGAGGAAATGCTGCTGTCTGTGGTGTCCTCTGCATGGGTGGGTGGCACAGCCTGGCTTGGGTGGGTGTCCTGTCCTGGCTGCAGGAGTGCCTTCCTCGCCTTGGCAGTGGAACTTCCTAGGGTGGCAGCATTGGCAGGAGGAGCTTTTCCCACAGGAGCCCTTTGCTTTTGGCTAGAAGCAGCAGGGACCTAGGGAGAGGGAGATGAAACAGATCTGGAAGGAGGAATAACTAACTGCTCACATCCATGAACCATGAGCAGCAGCCCAGAGTAGCTGGGCTTGGACCACCTTGGCCCTTCCTCAGCTGTGCTGCTCCAGTTTGTGTCACAGTCAGCCCAAGAACCTCTCAGAGGGCCCAGCTTGCCCCAGCCCACAAGGGAAGCAGGCAGCTGAGGCCAAGCACACAACTGCTACCACAAAAGGAAAGCAGCAGCCAGCCAGCTGGGAGCCAGGAACACCAAAGGTACCAGGGCTACCTCTGCTCCTCTGCCTCATCTCATGGCATGGTAATTGTGGTTAGGATAGAGCAGCCCCTCTCTCCTGGCTTCATGAACACATCCATCCCTCAGCTGGAGATGTGGCACCAGCCCCAGGGCCCAGCAGACCTGTCTACTCCCTCTCCCCAGCTTAGTCTCCTCCATCATTACCTTTCCTGCCAGCACGTTGTGCTCTGAGGCATCACTGCTCAAGCTCTCAGACACTCTGCTCACTGCAGGGACAGCAGCAGTTTTTGTCCTCTTCCCTGAAGGCAGGGTGGCATTTGCCTTTGCAGCCACCATGCTTGAAACTGCAGTTACTTTGACATTCTGCTGGGACGGAGTCTGAAAGAGATGAGAAAAAAAAAAAATCAGGACTGAGCAAACTTGGAGGGAAAAGATAGAGAGGCATACACCAATCCAGCACTAGCTCCTAAGCATTTCCATCATTTTCAGCACAGCACCAAGACTTTTTGTTTTTTAATTCTCTCCTCTACAGACCAGTTCTGCTTCCCATGAGTCTCTGAGCAAGGCCTCTGGCACAGCCAGGAGCAGAAATGAAGGTCAGCACCCCAAGAGTGCCAAAAGCCTTAGCTCAGTGCCCCAAAGGCACCTACCCTGAGGGCAGGCAGGGGAAATGTGCTGTGCTTGCAGGCTGTGAACCAGTACCCACTGCAGCATCAGCAAGACTGCAGTTGTAAACCTTTGCAGAGCAGGCACTTGGACTCCCAGATGTCTTTTACACTCTAAAAATCACACACCAAGAGTTAATTGGCAACAGAGATAAACAAAGACACCAACCACAGGGAAAATCTGCCTCTAGGTCCACAAGTCAAAAACAGATTGGGGTCAAATTAACAAAAGCAAGTTTTGTTGCCTCACATTTGAAACCTCACATCAAACTTCATGTAAGAGGGGTTAAAAATAGAAAGTCCAGGGGTATGGAAACCAGGTACTGAGGACAGGTCCATGACATAAATGCCAGCAGAGGAGGGGGAAGGAGCCATGAAGGAGCACTCAGCCTCCTGGTTTGTGTTACTGACAAGGCCACGTGAGCAGCTCTCCCCCTCCAGATCTCTGACAAGCTGGGCCTTTGTGGGCTGACATTTCCCTCACACATCATCTGGCCTTGGGAAAGGAAAGGAAAGGAAAAGGCCCCGCTCTGCCGTGCAGAGCCCAACGTGAGCCCTCTCACACAAAGCTCAAGTTACAGCAACTGCATTATTTTATACAACCTCAGTAATATAAACAGGCTGTACTCAAGGACTGCTCAGGATGGCTGCCTGCCCATCAGCTGGAGGGGGAGAGCTCTTCCCCTGGCCACAGCCTCAGGCCAACACAGGGAAGGAGTTTCCTGAGTGCTCACAATGCCCCCCTCCCAGCAAAGGCACGTGTGGGGTAAGAAGTGAGCTTGGCCACCAAGCCCTGGGCTCAGAGCACCAGCCAGGCCACCAACATGGGGAAGAGCAGCCAAGTTCTTCAGTCACTGGGGTTTTTTACGTGGTTTTTTGGGCTCAAACTGCAGCATGAGTGCAGACACTCCCAAGATAGATACACACTGAGGCAGCTCCGGCCCAGGGAGCTCAGCCACAGCTTTGGAGACGCAAAGAGACTCCAGTGGGAGAGCTGGGATCAGCTCCACGACACTCAGGGGTGCTCCCAGCACAGATATGGGGTCACCTCCCTTCTCCAAGGCAGGGGCCTGGCTCCTCCAGCTGAAAGGCAGCAGGACCACTGTGGTACCCCCCTTCAGGGCAGGTCCTGCCATCCTCCCAAGGCTTGTGGAAAAGAAAACCAAAGAACTTCAGAGCTCTGTGAGGAACCAGGCAACGGGTTGCCTTGGAGCTACACAGGTCATGGAAAGACTCTTCCTATAAGAATTTGGCTGCTTTTCCAGCCTAAATTCCTGGAGTAGAGCAGAGGGGACAGAGTTCCAGGGAAGGTCTGGGCTTGTGTGTCTACTTATGTTCCTGTCAAAGCACCCATACTCTCCACTGCTCTCACACACTGCAAGATTGCTGTGGCTGCTATGCACCCAGAGCTGGGGTCAGCCAGACCCACAGACAGGGCCAAGAAACCTGATCCAGCCAAGGGGAGGCTCCTCTGCACTGCTCATCACCTGCACAATTCCCACCTCCCAACTCCTGAGCATGCAGCACTAAAAGCCTAAAGAGCCACTGGGTCAGCAGCTCCTCACCTGGGAAGGGGGGACTATTTCATCCTCTGAATCTGACTCCTCACTGGAATCATCACTGCTGTCCACAGCTGCAGGGGCTGTGGCTGCTGCTGAGGCTGGTGCCTTTTTCACATTTGTTGGTTGGGGCACAGAATTGGTTTTCACTGCAGGAAAAGTAAAAGGTTGTCACTGTGAGAAAGAATTGCTCTCTGTGGCTGCCTAGAGCAGGAGCTGCTCCATGTGCAGGGGAGAGCAAGAAACCCAGAAGGATGCAGGTGAGGGATCCTGGCTACTACCAGGCAACTTACCAGCTTGTGGAGGCTGTTTCTGTGCTGCAGGAGACTCCTCTTCACTGCCAGACGAGTCACTGCTCCCACTTTCTGAAACCTGGCTTTTCAAGGTGCTTACCACTGCTGTTTCAGGCTGCCCAGCTTTAGCAGCCTGGGTCAGGTTAGGAATAGGCCTGGACTGGTCTGGTAACCTCTTAATAAAAAAGAAACACAGGCCCAGAAATTCAGTATTAGTGTTGTTTAGGAGTTTAAATGCAGTTTCAGCTCAGGTTGGGTTTTGCTTTACCCTAACAGAGCTGTTACTAACACTCACACCATCTTTGGGGTGTTATGAGAGGAAGGGGCTTCAGTCACTGCCTGGGCTGAGCTGCTGTAGATACATCCCCCTAAATTTAGCAATTTCCTTCTGACAGAAAGCCCAAGTATGCTTTACACGAGCACACAGGCTAAAAGTGCTTGTAAGCTTTTAACAGCAATTCCTTCTTGAGACAGAGACACTGGCTGAGGACAGGAGAAGCACTGCAACCCCAAGACTCCCACTCCAAGGAAGCCATTTAAACACGACCTACCCACAGCTCAGGGAATCAGTAGGAGTTGGGAAGCCTTGTGCCATAACACTTACAAGATTCAGAGACAGCATCAGAGCAGCTACAGCCTAGAGCTGCTAGAGAGCTCAGTGCAGACACAGGGCTGACACAACGGCTGAGAACACAGGGCAGGCAGAGACAGAATGACTCAACTTGGAAGCAGATTTGTCAACAGGTCTAAGAATTTAGACAACTCCAGACAGCAAAACACCTCTGACACTCACTTGGGCTGTGTCTTTCTGCAGCACCTGTCAACACTCAGATGTTCCAGGACAGACCACAAGCCACCTTCCCTGCAGTGTCAGCACTAGGAAGCCACAGTCACCTGTGCCTCAGACACACAATTGCCAGGTCTGACTCTCTCTCTTCTTGGCCCCTCTCCAAATTCTGCAGATTCCTCTCCTGCACGCTGAAGGTTAGTGGTGGCAGAGGAGAGGGAGTGCTTGTGGAATGATCTGGGAATTTCCTCCCCTGAAGACATTCCCCAGGCTGGCAGTGCTCTGCTCTGCTCATTTACTCCACTCATGGCTCATCTCCGGGCTGCTCTGCCAAGGAGTACATCGTGTTTGCCAGGGCAGGCAGGCCCTGTGCACCCTGCATGTGATGCCAGCCTGCTTTGGTGCTCCCTGAGAGATTCCTGCCCGGCTGCACAATCCCTGCCATGCTGCCAATGCAGTGATACCCCCAGAGCCCACAGCAGAGAGCACCAGCACAGCAGCCTTTTGGGAAGACCAAGCCTACTGTGCTTCCTGGCACAGCCCTGCCAAAGGCTGCCACTGGGGCACTGTTTATCATCTCCAAGCCAAACACTAAACAGACAACAGCATCTGCATGTTTATCCCATTACAGAACAGCTCTCTGAACAAGCCAAGCACATTTTTGACTCTGCTTAGAGAAACAGAAACCTCCACCAAGTGTTTGGGGAGGGGGGACCACAAACCTCACATCTCTGTTTTGTTTTGATACCAGTGAGTCACAATCTCCAGAAGAGAGGCCAGCTTTGCAAAGCTGAAGAGACACAAGTACTTGAAGCAGCCAGAAGAATTCACACACCCTGCTCTGAACGTGCTAACTCCTCTCTGCTGTTCTGAACACTGCTGTGCAAGGGAAGAAATTACCAAGATCAGAGCCCACTGAGTTTTAAGCTGAGTTTAAAGGCCTTCATAGCAATGGCCTGGCTTCTCCCTCTATGTGGATGCACGGCACAGGGCTGCTCCATTTCCTAACTTAGCAATGGAGTGGGAAAGAGCTGCCCATGCAGGGGCATCATAACACAGAAGGAACATAACAGCATCCACAGAGAAACAACCATCAGGTTTACACAGCCTCAGATCTTCCTGGGAGGCAGCCAAGGTCCATCCATTCACATCAGATGGATGACAGCCTCAGGTGGGATCTGGCCAACAGCACAGCCAAGTTACATCCAGGGAGCAGGTAACACAGGCAGAGAGCTCCTGACAGCTTGACAGTCAACAGGTACTGAAGTAGCTCAGAAAGGAGGAAAATAACTCAAGAGGAAATAATTTTTCCTGCTCTCTCTCCAGCCCCCAGAGCAGGAGCTGCCTGTGGCTCAGTGAGTGTGATGACTCAGCTCCACACAACCCATCTGCCACTCGCTGGGTCCATTTGCATCCTGCAGCGCTGCCTGACGAGAGGGGGAACAACACGGAGCCACGTGCTGGGCGCACGTTGTAAAATCACACTCCAGCACCGCCTGTCCCGGCACCGGCACCAGCCAAGGGGCCACTGCCACCTGCACAGGACAAGGAGCAGGGTTCAAGGAGGAATAGAGACCCTCTGTCCCTTGGGAGACTTGGCCTCTCCCCACACAGCCTGCAGTCCAAGATTAAAAGTTGCCGGCACAACTTCTGTCAGCACAGCCCACACGGGTTTTCCTGGGATGCTCAAGGAAGACACGGGTTCCCAACACATGGATGCACGTGTATCTCACACCCACTCCTTGTAAACAGAAGCCAAAGCCTGTCTGTCTATAGAGGGCTCAAGTGCCACCTTTGGCTCAAAACACTCAGGAAAGAAACAGCAGAACGAAATTAGCAGGTCCAAAAGAAAAGCAGCTCACAGCATCTTTTAAGGTCAGACTGCCCCCCATCACCATCCTTTCCCCCCAAAATATTCAAATATCTTATCAACTTTTTTGACTAAATTTTCCTGAGTCTTCAGGGGTAAACATACCAATTAAGCAGTTCAATTTAGGCATGATGTTCATTTTAATTGTGCTAATCCACCCCCACAGGGAAAGATGAAGCAGCTTCCAACGCTCTGTATCTGTTTGGATCTTGCACAGAAGCCAGAGGAAGTTGCAGGATACAGTAAGTCAGTGGTTAGCATATGCCCAAGTAGCAGATGGTAAGAGATGAGCTAAGAAGAGTTTGACTGAGAGGACAGGACTGTGGACACAGCTAAGCCCAATGGTTTCTCTTCAGGCTTCACTCGTGGTCTCTGCCTGTAGGCTACTAACACGGGAAGGAACAGCCTGTATGGCAAAAATAGAGCTGCCTTAATGACAAGCAATTCCTTGCTGACTCTGGATGTTGAGGGGTAAATGTCAGTTTGCAAGAGGGAAGATGCTGAAGTGGTTAAATCAGCTGGTAAAATTTGCTGTTGAAAGCTTCACACAATCAACACTGGAGGACACAAACCTACCCCAGCACATAAACCCTGCTAGAATGGACAAATCTCAATGGTTTTGCAGTGGAACCTCAAGGCACAGCTATCAAATAGCTGTTCCTGTCACCTAGAGCTGAATCCTCACATATAACCAATCATGCAGGAAGAGAGCAGCACAGAGCCAACTGTGAGAGAAACATCCCCCTCCACCCACCTTAGCAGACCAAGGCTATGAAGACAAGAATGCAGAGCCTCGTTGGCCTGTCAATAGTCAAAGGATGTGTTGACAAAGAGCCTCCCTGCAAGGACACGTGAGGCTCTACCCCCAGTTTCCCCTCCCCCCTTGCAGACAGTAAGGCTGCATCTCCAGGACTGCTTTCAGGGCACTTTCTGAAGGGCCCTGCAGCTCAGACTGAGGCAGGTCTCAGTACAACGTGCCTAGGGATGCTCTCAGGAAGGGATCTGCACCCCTTTTGAGTTCAGCAACCTGAGTCAAGTGTGAGCTCCCAGTCTTCCTTTGGTTGGAGAACTCTGAGCAGACCCTCACAGGAGAGGCAGGACCAACCTACCTGTGACCCTGCACACAAGGGCACTGCAGAGGGGCAGGGCATGAGTGAACAGCTGGTATTAAACCATTTGCCTCCCACCTCCTCTGGTACAACTGCATGAGAAGAGTGAGGGCTGTACTTGCATCCAAACAGAAAGATTTTCCCCTCTGAGGGACTGAGAAACAAGATACTCCTCGTGTTTCAAGGAGATCAGTGGCAGCATTAAAGGGATAAACACTTGCCTTGCCTATCCCATCCCTTGGCACTGGGCTGAATGCAGCACCTACCTTCTGGCTGATGGGCACAGGGAGATCCTCCTCTTCACTGGCTGATGAGGCAGTGCTTTCCACTGGCTTTATGCTTTCAGCAGGCTTCGTGGGAGCAGCAGTGCTCCTCAGTGAGGTTTTAGCCTGCTTTGGCACTGTTGGTTTTGGTGCTGTCTTCCCTTGTGACAATGGAAGTGTTTTTGCTGGAGCTGCTCTGACAGAGAGTGATGCTGCTGGTGTGGGTTTCACAGGGGATGGGACGGCCTGGGAGGATTCTGGAGGTGGCTTTGTCTGGACAAGATATGAACAGAGTGAAATAAGACAAATCCCACAGCAGCATAATTCATGTGCTCAGACTGTAATCAAGGGAGGAAATTTCAGAGGCCCCTGGGAAAGGCAAACCCTGAAGGAAGATTAGTGACTGGCAGGACATAAGGAATTCTTTCACCTAGCTTTCTTCATCAGGTTGCTGCTACCACCAGTCCCCTCCAGTGAGGTACAAGGCAGCACTTTGCACTCTCCACAGCAGGGAAACTGAGTTGCACTACAGTTTGACAAATTAGACACTACTTATTGCAATTTATACCTGAGAAGCAAATTCCACCATGATCATTTGCCTCTTCAGGTGGGAAAAGAATCACTGGGGTTTTTGGGTTTTTTTTTCCATTTAAAAGTACTGATGGATTTTTCTAAGGAAGGCACAATGGGTTGATTAAAGCTCAGAGCAAAGACTCGGAGGTGCCTTTTAACACCTCACGCCTCCTTCCTCCCACCTCCAACATGACTTTGCTACACACTACTTGCATTTACAAAAATTTTCCTTTCACTGCAGCTCCTAGCCCTGAGAGGCATGCAATGAGAGGGAGGATCTCAGAGACACGCACTTGGGTTACTAATGGACGTTCTTCATCTTCACTGTCTGATGAGCTGCTGCCCTCTGATGTGTCATCAGCCTGTGCAGCCCCAGGAACCGTTTTTGATGCAGGTTTGGCCTGGCTTGCTGCCAGTGCCGTTTGCTTCACTGCATTCTTAAGAGACACTGGAGCAGCAGGTGCACTTTTCACAGGTGCTGTGTTAGACTGCACTGTTTTCACAGCTGGCTTGGCCTGCAAACGGGGGAACAAAGAAAGAATCAGGTAACACCTTGGAAGAAAATGGGTGAAAGCTCTAACTGCATGGAATCTGTTTTAAAGCAAGCTACCTTGCTAATTTTGACCAGGACAGGCTTTTTCAGACCCATGAGCTGTGGAATATCTGAAGCAAGTCACTTTCTCCATGGACTGCCTGACTACATCCATCAAATTGCATACTAATCACCTCCTACAGATCCAAGGATCTCCCTCAGCTTCAGGCACTAGTAGAAACTGGAATAGAATGGTTGATGTCAGCAGGGTTTAGTGGGGCTCTCAGCCACATAGCATGTGCTCTGGTCCTGGGTTTGGGGATCTCACACACCCAAGGTACAGGGTGCTGTCAGAATACAGCACTGCAGCATTTCCTCTCTTCTTCAAAAGAAGGGAAGTGATTTCCTAGGGACAAAGGACCCATGCTGTCGAGAGGTTACCTGGATGGCTGGAGCTGCCAGCTCCTCCTCAGAGGATGTGTCCTCACTTGATTCCTCACTGCTGCTCTCAGCCCCAGCTGCTGGCTCTGAAACACAAGTGAGGAGATGTCACAGCTGCTGCTGGCTCTGAGCCCCCAGAGCACGATGCTAATGTGGCTTTTGAAGCAGGGAAGCAAAACAAGCCACAGAGAGGGCTAAAGGGATTTGCAGGGAAGAGGACCTAGCCTTGCTGAAAACATCAATGGCCTGCTGGGAGCAGCTTCTCCAGACAAATGCTGGCCCATAAACACCTCTCCTTGAGTGCAAGCAGAGATGGGAAATGCTTCCTGGCCACCCTGTGACCCCTCTGGGGTGCTGCCCAGCCACACACAGCTCCCTGCAGGGGCACCCAGCCTGGCTGGATAAGAGCCAAGGAGGATCATTTCCAGAACTTCAATGGTCTATTTCTCACCATCCTCCCCCAACACACACAGACACACTTCAAAGCATTTAAAGATTTCCCTGAAGACTTCAAACCCCCAAACTAAACACTCTGAAATTGGGAATAAAGAGAAAACACTGCAGTGCCTTTCCATAAAGTTGAAAGTATCAGCAGCATTAGTACTGCACCTCCTCTGGACATGCTACACTGTTAGCCCCAAGCCCTGGGCATGTGCTGGGTGCTGCCAGACATCTCAGCACAGGATCTGCTGCCTGAAATGGGAGCAAGCACGCTGGATTCATCCCACGGAGCTCTCGAGCTGGCTGCTTTGCAGTGTTCTAACAGCCTCCCCAAGGAACAAGCATCACTCTGAGCTTTCCAGCAAGGGAGCTGAAAGGAACATGCTGAAAGCACGTCTCAGATCCAATCTGCAGCAGAGCTGGAGCACACACACATCTACACCACCCTGCAGGCTCCTTACCTGCTTTGGGGGCTGGGGCCTTCGCCGTCTCCTCTTCCTCCTCGCTCTCGGATGAGGAGCTGCTGCTGCTGCTGCTGGAACTTTCTGGTGCTTTGGTCACTACTGGTGCTTTGCTTTGCCCTACTTTGGCCACAGCTGCTGTGGCATGTCCAGGCTTCCCAGGACTGGGCAGTTTCTGGGCCCTGGCTGGGGCTGGAGCTGCAGCTGGGGCATTGGGCTGCTGCTTGTTAGGGAGCACAGTTCTGCCAGCAGCAGGGAGCCCCACTGCTCTGCCTGCTGGGGCAGAGGGCTTGGGGGGAGAATGCAGGGAGTTGGCAGCTTTGCCACCCACCACAGCTGCTGTCACCTATGGGAAATAAAAGAAATTAGGAGGCTACACACACATGAGGAGCTAAACTGGAGACAGCATACTTGCAACAGCAATGTAGCAGCAAGGTAAGCCACAGAGCCTTCAAGGCAGCATTTGGGGGACAGGTATCTAAGAGAAGGCTGATGGCAGCATAGGAGGGTCATTTAAACATGATTTCCACCCCAGGACACAATTCTACACGTGCTGAGGAGTCTGGGGCAGTCCTGGCCTCAGAGCACCAGCAGCATTCCCAGCCAGGAGCATTTTCTTACCGTCACTGCACCTTTCACAGCCTCCTCTTCTGACGAGGACTCCTCCTCCTCACTGCTGTCTATATTCACTACTGAGTTCGTGGCCAGAGAAAGGCTGGCTGCTGCTGCACAGGAGAGAGCCACAGAGCAGCTGTGTCAGTGTGTTCCTCACACCAACACAGACTCTGGTTTGCAGAAGGGTCCCAGCAGCATGGCAGGGTCCCACCTCCACACCTGACCCAGGACCATCATCACTGCTGTCCCTGTGACAGATAAGTGCTTTGCTCCTCCACCCCATCCCTCTCCCAGCCACCAAGACAGGGAATCTGTCAAGATCTGCAGCTTTCTAAAGGCTGGTCTACAGCAGATCAGACTGAGACAAAATGCATCAGACACTTTTTTGTTAGACTCCACAAGCCAACACCTCCCACATCAGCTGCACTCCAGATCTTTCCCCACCTCAGACAGAGGGCACTGGCTTTGCAGACCAACTGACAAGACCTTCCCTGACCCATGAAACAGGCCTGCCTCTGCTGGCCCAACACACCCCTGGGACCAACTAGAAGGTGCTCCACAGTGGGCAGCAAGAGGTTCCCAAAGCTTCATCCCAGCAACAACACCCATCCCTCCCCAGTGAATCATAACAGGATTTTTCTAGCTTCAGCAGACATCTGTGCTCCTCAGAAACTCCACATGAGAAGGGGGTGCTAAATTAGTTGTCCTATTTTTCCATGAGCACAAACAAATAGCCAGCACTTGACAAGCGTTTTCTCCAGCCAGGCAAGCTGGGCTGCTCCTACACAAGTCTCCAGTCCTACTCTGTCACCTGCAGGGAGATAAAAGGCTCCTACCATTTGCAGCTTTCGCCTTCTCTTTCTCATCCTCTTCTTTCTCTGAGCTCTCAGAGCTGCTCACAGGATCAGGAACTCTGATCTTTTCTGGGATGGCTGCCTCCTCATCGCTTACGTTTCTTCTCTTGGAATTTGGTGGAGTTCTGAGGGAAGACAATGAGTGTCAAAATGGGGAAAAAATATCTTGAACACATTAGAATATAATTATTCATGCACTCTCAGATCAGGCTCCAGCCTAAGAATAGGTAGTGTAATTTCTCTACAGAGGAATTCCTAAGGAGGTGGGAAATACTGCTCTAACCTCCAAGGGACATCTCCAGTCCTCAGCAAACTCCCAAGAGCAACATATTCCTGCAACACTCAGGAGAAAGACTGAACCTAGATGATTTTTCTGTGCCCTAGGCAGACTCTTTCTCACTTTAGCAGAGAAATAAAAATATACAAAGTCAGGCTGGTGCTTGAAAGAAGGCACCCTACAGAACAAATTCCATCTCCAGGAGGCAGCTACAGCCTCAGAGTAAGTGTAGCCTCAGGGTTAGGACAGATATCCCCAAAATACCAGGTCCTGGTATTCCAGAGGGCCAGGAGAAGCCAATCTAAAGGGCACAAAAGCCATTTGAACTTGGGCAGGAAAGTCACCATGCAGAGAGGTTTAAGAAAAGAAGTGGCTGGACTTACAGATGTGTTAGAAAAATAGGAGGAAGAGGCCACATAAGCTGCACAATTGGGTTAAAACATTAAGCTGCAGAAACATTTCTTCAGGCTCTAAATCCTACCTGTACCAGAACAGATGATAACAAAGTTACCTGTATTTCCATTTAAGAACTAAAGACAACACATTTGCTTTATTACAAGGGGAACACTGAGCACATGCCAGTGTGATTCACACATGCAGTGCTCCTATGCTCTGGGACACACAATCATCAGAAGCAAATACCCTCACTTCTGGGCCAGTTTAGCTCATTTTATTTGCTCATCTGTTTCAGAAACAAGATTAGTTTAACAATTTGACAGGTAAAGATTGTACTTGGTGTCAGAGTGTTCTGGCAGCACAGCAGTAACAGCGAGTTTTGTGCAAGCAGGCTGAGCCAAAGGCTTACAAAGTCCTGTAACTACTCCAATAATCCTTCTAATAAAGCAACAGGGTAGCCCACACAGGCAGCTCTGATCCTGAAACACCATCCTGATCCAGTGGCAGCTGACAGCACAACACAGTGATGTGAGAATTTGTTGTGAGTGCCCAGGAGCTCAGGGGTGCCCTGTGAGGGGAAGACAGGGTGTCAGCACTGTCCCTGAGGCATTCCTGAACACAAGGGCTGCAGGGCTCAGCCTGCTCCTAGGGCTGAGCTGGTCCAGCTTTCCCCAGCTCCCAGGCACCCTTCCACCCCCTCCCTGCAGCCTCCAGGAGTAAATGCAGCTCTGGAGGGAGGCCACCCCTGGAACTGCAAGTCTCAGCTTTAGGCTCAGTCTGGAAGAGTTTCTGGAGAACAGCACCAAGGATGGCCTTGGTGAGAAGGGCAGGAGCCACAGGGTAGGTTAAGGATGAATGTTTTTGGGCCAAAAGCCTATGAAGCAGCAGGATGTGACTGACAGCTCACTCAGAGGAGTACTCCAAGATAAGGGTCACTGCTGGCCAATACATCCCTCATTTGGACTCCCACCCAGGCAGAACTCAGACAGATCAGGAATAACATATGTCTTTGTGGGGCAGGACCAGAACAGGAGGGTGACACTGAAGAAAAAGGAATTAAACCTGGTGCAAATGCCCTCTTGCCCCTCAAGTTTAAAAGCAACAGTGTCTGGGAAGGTTTGCTGCAGCAGGCAAGATAACAAAGATGTGGGAAGGTCACCATCAGCACCCATGAGAGCAGAACTGTTAGAGGGAGGAACTCCAAACCTGCTTCTATGCTGCTACATCCTCATCCAGACCCAGCCTTTCTCCTGCCCAGGAGAACAAGAGCAAGGCAGGAGGCACAGAGCAGAAAACACCTTTGAAAAAAACACTTCCCAAGGCTGCTGGCTCAGCCAGGCTAAGGAGATCCTCACTCCAGTGCTCCCAGTTCCATGGGTTCCCAGAAAACCCAGCACAGGGTGGGTGCAAATATCACAGATGGGAAGGCTCCCTTCTGCAGACCTTCAAAAGGGGGATAACAATGCAAGAAGGCATTTGGAACATAAAAGGACTTGAAAGGACAGGCTGAAACCAAGAGATTTCCTCTGAGTCAGAGCATCTGTGATCTATGCCAAGGTTTTAGTCCCTGCAAGAGCTTTGGCATTTCAGCATCTGCTCAACTTCTCTGTTCTCAGGTCAATAATCCTGCAAAGCACGTGGCTTTAAAAAGAAAGTGAAACAGAACTGGGGAACAGATTTCTTACAGTAAAGCATGACTCTGAGCTCCACAACCCTCCAGCATCAACCAGCACAAACAGCATCAGCTGCACAAAACTAAAGTAACAACTTATCTCCAAGCTCAGGAAATTTTAAACCAGCATAATCCTGAACATCTGAAAGGAATTGCTCTGAAACCAGGGGTTGGGAGAAAACTCTGCTGAGCACAGTTATCATCGGAAATCCCCTAACAACATGGAGTTCCAGCAAATAAAAATCACACATGCCATGCAGTCTAGACGTCAGCACAGTCTGGAATCTATTTGATACTCACTCCCTGCTTTGACTTACTTTTCCCAGTGAGTAAAGATGTCCTCGAGAGAGGTCGAGAGGGAAGGGAGCAATTTCTGTGAAAGCAGAGCGAACACCAGTCAGGCACCGGCCCCGTTTCGGGATGCGACCACCAGACAGAAGCACGGAACGCGGGGGCCCATGCAAGCCTCCCCAGGAAAACGGGACCGCGTCTCCCCGCACGCACCTCCCGGTGAATCCCTCCCACCCCCCGCCCCGCTGCCCCCAGGGCCGCGTGTTCCCCTGGAGACTTCTCCCGGGGCAGCACGTGTTCGGAAAGCTGCAGCCCCCCAGTACGGGCGGGCTGCCGGCCTGCTCCCCGGCCCGCTCGGGGACGGGACGGCCCGCGGGCGCCGGGAGCACCACGTGGGTCC
>WEIU01005534.1:20752-44978 GCA_013389925.1 Aegithalos caudatus | reverse complement strand
GGGAAAGGAGGAGGGGATCGTCCCACGGCATCTCCCACGGCATGTCCCACGGCATGTCCCATGGCATGTCCCATGGCGCCCCGGTGGGATATGGGGAGAAGGGAAAGGCAGAGGCGGGGTTCAGCCCCTGCGGCTCCTCAGAGCCCCGCGGCTGGGGATGGGGCACAGAGAAGAGCGGGAGTCACTGCACGGCGGTCCCAGACGTGGCTCTGGCAGGGGATGGGTGAGCAGGGAAAGGGCGCTCACCCCGTGGCGGCTCCCTCCGCCGTCCTGGCGGGGGATGGAGGAGAACGGGAAGCGAGGGGGTCACCCCATGGGGGTCACCCCATGGCCGGAGCTGGCCCCTCACAGCCCCTGGGCAGGAGAGGGGGGCGAACAGAGAGCGGGAGGGGGGAGGATGAGCCGCCCACCAGCGGGGGTGGCACCGCGGGGGCTGCTTCAGCAACGCTGTGTGTAATTCTATACATTTCAGAACAGTCTTCTCTAAGATCCATCCACAGCGCTCTGAAGCCGAATCCTCAGTGCTGATTTAGTGCTGAGTGGACTTTGAGCTGCTTGGAAGAGCCACTCTGGCGTTTTGGGGGCCTAAATAAGCAAAGGGCCAGAGGGGAGAAGCTGCTCCTGATGCAGAGCAGCTGTTGGAGAGGGGCCTGTGACGGAGGGGCTGCCCCACTACCACCCCCCACCCCGTGCTGATACTTTCCAGGAAAAATCTGGCTCCCATCACTTTGGCAGGGGTTTATTTTTAGAAGGTTTAATAATGTCCGTGGTGCGCCTGTCGCTCATTCAAAATACAGACCCTTTATTTGTGTTCATAGGCGGGATTAAATATAAAACTGGCCTGGCTCCAGCTGGCTCTTGCACCAAGCGTCTTTGACACCAGCATGGTCCAAGGCTGTAAAGCCACGGTCCAGGAGGCAGTTTTACAGCTCCTGTAAATGAATCTCAGACCTGGACAGCCCTTTCTGGGACTGACCTGCCCCTGCTCAAGCGGTCACTGCAGCCCGGTGTAAATGTGGCCTCAGCACCCCCCGTGATGGGGTGGCTGGACCACGATGGTGTGCCAGCACAAGTGTGGCTGCTCTGAGGTCACCTCAGGCACAAAGTCTCAGCTGGAGGCCTGGTTTGCAGCCCTGGTTCTCCAGGAAAAGCCAGATGAAACATCCCAGGGTAGAGAACAGAAAAGGACTGTCTCCTGGTGAGGCTGTGGATGGGATTGAGCAGACTGAGACAGCCTGAGGATGCTGTTCATGGCCTCTGAAACTGAGGTTGGGTGCAGATTGAGCCCTGGAGCCCAAAAGGAGCTCTGTCTGCTGCAGGGATATGGATGAACAGCTTTGCACCTACCTCCAGGAGTTGCTCAGTTTGCTTTGTTTATTAAAAAAAACCAAAACAAACCCAAATCTGAACGCTAACCCACCTCCCACCAGCAGCCTGGTGATTAGAGGAGCTGCTGCCCCGGGTTCAGGGTCTCTCCTGGGCAGCAAAGCTCTCCAAACATCTTGAAACAAATGTCAAACTTAATGGAGGCTTGCTTGATTGCACAAGCACCGTTTGGAGAAATCTGAGGGAGGGTGGATGGGGCATTTAGCACTGGGAGGGTGGCAGGCGACCAGATTAGCAAATCATCAAGATGCCAGCAGAGAGACAAAGGAGGGGAGCACATCCTGCTCACCTGCAGGGGTGGGACAATGCAAGGAGACCCTCAGGCCAGGACAGAGAAGCCCAGCCCTGCAGGGCGGGGTTGGAGCTGTTCTGCCAGCCCAGCTTTTCCGGAGCCCTGTGATCTCCGAGGGACGATTCCCTACAGGGTGCCTGGGGAAAGCAACCCAGCATTTGGGTGCCAGGAATGCAACAAGCCCCCTGCTCTGCTGCCTTTTCGGGCCTCCCCTCCTTCTCCCGTGGCTCAGGGAACACATGCACTAGAAAGCTTAAAGGCTTTGGCTTTGACCGACTTCAATAAAGCATGGAAGGGAGGAAGATAGATGGGCACAGATGGGAGGGAACGCTTTCAGGAGAGACTGCTTGAGAAAGGCAAATAGAGGATGTTAAAGCTCTGAGCACCCATGCACAAATGGCTTGAAAAATTGAATCCATTTTCCCCCTGCCCCCACTGAGTATTTCTTCACCGGTCTGCCACGGTTCAGGGTCACCTGAGTCCAAAGCTTCGTGCCCTCAAACCACGAACACGCTCCACAAACCACAGCACAGGACTTGGGAGTAACACAACCCACTTGAATGAAGAAATCTGAAAAAAAAATGATATGTATGCTGCACCACAATTACAGGTACAGAAGGTATTTGAGGTGGTTAGTAAACATGTCAAAAAATAAATACAGCTATTCAGTCAGCAAACAGCTACATGATTATAACCAGGAAAATCTACCCCAGCCCAAAACCAGCGGAGACCCAACATGTTCTGATTAAGGAGTGGGGATTTTTTTGTGTGCGGATTTTTTGGAAGGAGGTTGAAAATATTTTGCCCACTCTTTATTTTAGGAAGGTGAAATGTCCCTAGTGGATTTCAAAAGCCAACCTCTCGGGTATGTGTTCTCCATGCCAAGACACTGAGTCACGGAGAGATCGGAGGAGGAAGCTGTTGGAAGTCCAGACAGGGAATAAAACAGCTGTAATTGAGGAGCCAGCTCAGCTGCCTCTGCTAATAACCACACAGCCCTTCCCTGCCCTCAGCCTTCAAGCTGAGGTCTTTGCTTGCTGCCACTTTCACAGGCTCCCTGGTTATTGCTTGGGGTCAAACTTGTCCACACCTATTCCTTTCTGAATGAGTGCCTGTGTCCCAGCCAAGCCTGGGGTCAGGGAGTGTGCCTGCAGGCTGGGAAGCTCTGTCCTTCCTGCATTTTTCCCAGGGGAGCTGGCAGCCCCCAGGCACGTCTGCAGGGCCCTTGGGCTCTGCTGCTCTCCAAGCTTCAGGTTAATGTCTTTGTCCATGCTGGCATGTCATATATTGTAGCAGTGTGGGACAGTCAAGGGCTTGCCTTTTGTTTGGTGCACATGGGGTTGCTGATACCTGTTGAGGGCTTGCAGAATGAAGGGATTGTGATCCATAGGGATCATGGGGCAGGGTGGTACACAGCACATGTGGGGTCTAGATATGGGAAAGTCCCAGGCTGTTTGCCCAAGGAAGTTTCTGCCTCTGGCTGCTGGTGTTTACACCACAGTGGTGGAGCAGGGACAAGAGGAAGGGTGCTCTGGTTGCTCCTCAGCTGTGGCAGCTCCTGGCCTGACATGTTTCATGGCTGCTGGTTCCATCCAGAACTGCAGGCATGATGGTCCTGCCTCAGCTCCAGAGCAGGGTGGGATGGGTGGCCAGGGATAGGACCCCTGTGACCCCAACAAATAACTCTGATGTGTCTCATGGGTCAGGGTGGGATGGGTGGCCAGGGATAGGACCCCTGTGACCCCAACAAATAACTCTGATGTGTCTCATGAGTCAGAGCACTGGCTGAAAGTGCAAGTCATGTTTAGAAGGATAATCTTCCTGGCCCAGTTCTGAAGCTGAGCTGAATTTCTCTGCCACAAGCTGTGAAAAGAGCTTCAAGCCCTCTGCCTCCTGGAAAGAGCCTTGGAGGCACCACCTGAACTGAGCAGTGAAAGGAATATGGAGGAGGTGGAGATGGGGCAGGACAAGGTGCAAGAGGTAGATGGAGATGAAAGGTGTTAAGGGACAGTGAGGAGAGAAGGTGGGAGCATGGGCAGAGAGAGGCAAAGAGGGAGCAGTGAAGGGAGAGAGAAAGGGGTTCTTATTTTACAAGGGAAGATGAGTCAGGGAAGGGAGGTAGGAAGCAAAGGAAAATCTGAGGAGGGATGGAGAAGCAGAGGAAATGACGAAATTAGCCTGGGGGGATTTGCTCAGTGAGGCCCCTGCTTGGGCAGCTCTGGGTGTGGAGGGGGTTGCCAGGTGCTGCTCAGCAGGGATTTGAGTCACAGAAAATTTCCTCACGTCTGGGAAATGTCCCGGGCTGCAGCTGGGAAGCACCAGAGGCAAAATTGTCCCGGCCAGTGCCACTGTCCTGTGCCCAGCCGGTGGGCTCAGGCTTTGCAAGGACAAGGAGCTGCTTTGGGAGCAGTCTGACTCAGGAATCCCGTTTTATTCTCCCCCCCCACTTTGTTTTGCTGTTCTCTCCCCCCTCCTCCTTTTTCTTTGTCTGCTAATGCACAGCAGATGGGAGGAAATGCCATTTTAAATGCCACAGCATCCTGATGAAATGCGATGGGTTATGGCAATCTCGGATGAATCATGGCATTGTTTTGTGCACACAGCCCTGCTGCTGCCTGGCCTCCCTTGGGCAGCTTTCTCCCTCCAGCTTTGCAAGTACACTGAGGATTGTTCAGGCATCCCCACCAGCCTGCTGGCAGGTGCTCTCCCCAACCTGGATGTCCAAGTGACATTCATTAATTTCACCAGCTGCGTTTCTGGAGGCCAAACCAAGCCCATGACACTTTGCCAGTGATGAAACCAGCATTTAGTTTTTAAACATCTACTCCACATTGCCTCTGGGGACTTCAAGGGGTTAAATGATACTCTAGTCTCATGTTACATTCATAGGATTTTTGCACAAGGTGGAAGAACGAGATCAAAGGAGCCTGACCTGGTGAATCACAGCCCTCCACAGCACCTCCAGCTTACCCCTTGGCCCCTCTGGAAAGCTGTGTCCTCACACCTGCCTCCTCCTTGGCCCTACAGCCAGGATGGACTCACAGAGCCAAACCTGAGGGCTGTGATGTGGCCACTTGCTGTTGAGGCTTTGCTTGGGGTGATCAGATCATTTCCCCTAAGCTAGGAGGCAGGCATCAAATAATATTGACTCACTCTCTGGCAGCTTGCTGCCAGATGAGAAGGAGCAGCTCAGAAGTGAAAAGAAAAATATTAAAAAACATATATAGACACATATCCCAACAGTTCCTTCACTGGAACTCAGAGCGACCCAGCCCTTTTAGTTTCAAACTAATTAACTGGGGGGGAAAAAAGTCACCTCTAAGCCTGTGGAATATAAAGCAGACTTTTAAATTTGGTAGCTGAAAGAACAGATTTGAGAACTCCAACGAGCAGAAGACGTGACATTAACATTTTGTTGCAATATGCTTAACAACCTCGATTGGAAGTGTCTCTCTGGCTGTGTCTCACTGCCTGTGTGTCTGCTGGCGTGGCAGTTATTCACTGCTGGCACTGAACATCAAGTAGCATTAAACCATTTAATTTCTCATTTTTTTGGGGGGGAAGTAGATCCAATATCCATCGATGCAGTGAGCAGAAGGGCTTTTATTATTAATCAGCCCCCAGCCCAGCCCTGCTTTCCTGCAGGCTCTTGCTCTCCTTTGTAAGCCTATCCCTGTTAAATGGCCTGGCAGCCTCGCCTGCAGCACGGCCAACACCAACAGCCACAACAGCTCTGCTGTGTTGATCCAGGACTCAGCAGCTCTACCTGGGAGGAGAGGGAAGGGGCTCTGTTTGCCTTCATGAAGCCAGGGATCTGGGGTATTATTTTTCTCCCATCAGTCATCCTTTGCTGCTCCAAGTGGAGTCAAAAGGCGTGTGGCAGGAAAGGGAGGCAGCAGGGGGAGGCAGGGGCTGCTTGTGCTGGGGTTGTGCTGTGGACCTGAGCTGTGGTTTGTGTCCTTCCAGAATCCTGAGCTTCCTCAGCTCCATTCTGACCAGAGCAATACTCTTGCTCCTGGTTAAGTGCCACAGTATGAGACTGAGAAAGGAGGAACAACCCCTTGTTTTCCAGCAGTGAACTGCCCCACTCCTGTGGATGTATCCTATTACTTTGCCTCAGGACAGTTTGCTCTTGCTTCTGCTCCCACCAGACCAGCGTCATTTGTCCCCCCAGCCTGGCAGTCTCTGTCCCACAGTCCCTGACCATAACCACCACCTGTGGCCAGCTGGTTTGCTCTGAATTCCCCCCTGTGTCAAGTCTGGGAGGCTGGGAAAGAGAGGAAGGCTTGCTGGAAGGCTCAGCAGGATGGATCACCCAAGGGAGGATCACTATGAGGAGCATCACTGTGCAGCAGCATGTCCCACCACACTCCCTGTGGCACCATCCTGGTGGGACACAGTCATGTGCCAGCAGTGGGGATGCAGTAATCTGAAAACAAGGTAAAAAAGAGACAGAGAGGAAAAAAAGTAAGAATTTAGGCCTTTCTTTCTGAAGGTTTCTGTTTTGTACATTAGCATCCCTTCCTGGTCCCCTTGTGCCTGAATGTGGCTGCTGGGCACGAGAGAGTGCCATTAATGGGCTCTTGATGTGTGTTTATTTCATTTAGCACATCCTGAGAGCCATGGTGAGAGCCTCAGAGACGTTCATTACGCTGATTGCTTTCCCTGCTTATGAAGATGGAAAAAGCCACAGTGGTTAAGGGAGTGGAGTGGATAGATGCCAGATGCATTAGTGCTCTGGGCAGTGATGGAGGGCTCCTTCCTTAGGAGTTTTGCCTCAGGAGGAGAAGAGTTGAGAAGAACACAGCTTCCTCAGGACCTGCACTCATTGACCAAGTGGCTGTGGGTTGAGGGGGGACCCCACAAGGGACACAACACCCTGCAAGGGTCTACCCTGCTCTGGCAGGACTCACTCTGAAGGCAGGGGAAGTTTATGTGAGCATCCAGCATGAGCCTTGCCTCACGTCACAGTGCTGCCAGCCCTTCCTGGTGCTTGTGGCATGAGCATCCAGGGGGGTGCAGGGCAATGGTGCTGCTCACAGCATCCTCATCCTCTAAAAGTGTGAGTGCTGTGCCAGCCTGACTGGCTGCAGCCCAAAGCCTCTGACCCTGCCCAGGCAGCCACAGAAGGAGGGTGGGTCACCCAGCACAACCTCTGCTCTCTGTAGCACAAGCTCTGCCTGTTCCCTGCCAGACAAGAAGGTGGGCAGGATGGAAAGCTCGTGCTCCTGGTGCCCAAACCTGTCTGCTCCTGGGCTTCCCAGGTGAACTGTGAGGAACTTTACCTCTGCTCAAGTGGAACACGACACCACGCTGGCTCCAAGCACATTCTCCAGATTGATGTGACTTTGATGTACCAGAAAAACTCAAGTTTTAAGGCAGGAGCAACATGTACATATGTGCTTATGAAGAAGTAACATGTGGGGGCACCAGATTTGGACTTGCATTGATGGGTACAGCCAAGAGGGGCTTCTGTAGCAACATTAGTCCCTGTTCTCCCTGCCTTGCTGAGGGGGCAGCATGGCCAGAGATGCCCATTTATCTGTGTATGACAACAATACACAGGAATTGCAAACAGATTTTTGCCTTATCTTGCTCAAGGGTTGTTGCAGTACAAGGATTTATTTTGGCTTTTCTGCCAAAAAAATGTGTGCAGAGATTCCACCAAAGCACATATATATATGTTTCTCTTGGAAACAGAAGAAAACCATTATCCGAAAAAGCCCTGCACTGTTATTAATCTCTGGGGCTTTATCCAAGTTTCATTAGGAATCTGGACATACTTGAAATGGCTTTCAGATAAAGCTGAATGAATCTCTCTCTCTCTCTCTCAGAGGCTGGTGCAGCTTAATTTCCTAGCTGAGATTTGGGTGGGTTGGGAATTGGGTAGGAGATTTTCAGCCACCTAAACCAGGAAGGAGGGAGTGCTTTAAAGCAACCCAATCTGAATGACTCTCAGGCACTTTTCATGGCTTGCTGGGAGCATGGGGTGAGCAGGCATATCTTGGTTGAGGGAAGCTCTTCCTTGGATTTGAAATTGCCTTGGAGACTCCTGATTCACGGGGCAGGAGACCTGGGAGAGTCAATTAGGGGTGGGCAGCCTCCCCTAATCCCTGGGAGCAAAAAGCCAAAGCAGGGATGCTGGAATAAGGAGGATGCTGAAGGCACTCCCCTGCCTTCCCTGGACCAGGGGTCCTGGATGTGGCCACCTCAAAGCCACAGCAAGCCTGCCAGCCACAAGAGGGTGACAAAGTGCCATCCTGTGCTGTGGTGGCCCTGGACAAACCCAAAGGTGTCCCGGGCTGGCAGAGGACAGCAATCCCCTTTGGAGGGCAACCAGAGACTCTTGGAAAGTCCTTGATGAAGTCCTGGATGGGAGAGAGTGCTGGCTGGAAATGGGATGGTGGTACTGAGGAGTTCGGGACTTTTTTTTCCACCTAGCTTTAGTTAGCATCAGTTCTGGCATCAGCAAACCATTTTTGTTGCCAAAAGTGGGGGGGAACTCCCCAAAATTGCTGTAGCAGACAGGGAGAGAAGCCTTGCCCTTGCTCCCCCTTGGTGGTCTAATGTGAAACCCATGTTTTATAGTAATTTTGGAAAAACAGAGAGCTGCTTCATGTCTGTCTTTCGTGCTCATGGAGAGCTTGTGGCCAGCCAAACCTGCACCTCCCAGTGCTCCAAACATGCTGGGGCTTGGAGACATGGATTGGTGGAGGAGCCACCTGAACTCAGAAAAGGTTGGGGTGGAGGCAGCTTGGTGCCACTGGAAACGATGCTCCAGGAGCATCTGAGTCACCTGAAGTGAGACTGAGAATGAAAGATGCTCCTGTTCCTCTTCTTTCTGCCTGGGATATCCCCAAGCTGCCAATGTGTGGTCACCCTGGACATGTCACACCTCACAATCTCCAGCCTTCTGTATATCCAGGGCCATGTACTGCTGGCTGTCATTTGGCCCTATGGGGACTCTGTTGCAGATCCCAATCCTTGTGGCCCTCCCTGGGGAGAAGCAGTGGCCCCTTCTCCCTCTTCTCTCTCCCTCTGAGACGGCAGCATCACCCTTGGTGTAGTGTGGTCAGCAACCAGGGAGCTTCCTGCCGGATGATCTTGGCTATTCTGCTTCCAGAAGGACAACCCATGCTTCTGAACAGCTGCCTGGGGCACTGTCCAAGACAGAAGATTGAAATGCTCTGGGAGGTTTCCAAGCCAGTTTCATCCTCCCTCTGTCCCAGGAGGCTGGGGCAGCGGCTGTGGGCTGGACAGCATCTCCGGCCTGGAGCGCCAACCAGCTCCCTTGCAACTTCATCTGGTCTGGGATGGGAAGAGCCCGCAGTGCAGGAGACAGGAGGGAGGCTCTGCCAACCTCTGATCTTATCTGCTGCTGGGGGTGGTGGGTGGGGGCTGGCCCTGCCCCCCGGGAAGGTCGGGCTGCCTGGCTGGAGAGCTGGGCAGCGTTTTCCCACGGAGCGTGGATTCGTTTTACCTCTCACGCTGTGGCAGGAGTGCACGTATGGATATGGTGTATTGGGATGTGTATTTGCAAATCCCCTCGCTCCTAACTGTGGTTTATGCTGTCACTGGTAAAAAGACAGGGGGATAAAGGGGTGATTGCCCCATAAGTGCCTTGGGAGGTGCAGGTGACATGGGGTGATGTGAGGGAGGGTGTGTGCCTGGGTAACACAGGTTTTTTCTTGCAGCTGCAACTTCTTCACTGAGTTTACACTCCAAGGAGATTCTTCTCTGTTCTCTTTAAATACTAGAAGTAATTAGAAGCTGCTTATGAGTAATTGCTTGGACTAAGCAGTCTGGTTTCATTTAAGTGGTTGGTATGAAATGCCTGATGGTTTGGTAGTGGAAAAAAAAGTAAGAAAGACTCCTCTTTTAGGCTCCCAAGAGCTGCCAGGGGTTAAAGCTCACCTTTCCTCACCCATCTGGGACTGTGAAGCCCTCCAAGAGGGAGGTGGGAGTAAACATTTTCTCCCATGAGAAGGGTGGGGAAGGTAGAAGAGGGGCTGGTTATGCCAAAGCTTAACGGGGCCAGGGTTTTTTGGTGAGAAACAGCAGATCCCGTGCTTATCTTCAGTCCCACACCAACATACAGGAACATTTTCTGCCACTCCCCAAGGCAGAACTGTGAAAGCCTAAAGCCGACGTTAACGACCGGCTTGCAACACGCTGGATTTTACCGACCTCAGTGAAAATTGTGACAATAAATCTGCCCCAGGCTCCAGTCGTTAAGTTGTCCTCAATACCACAAAAATCCCTGCAGATTTGGTGTTTACTTTGGCCCTGCAAACGGCGTGCTCTGTTACAGTGTTAATGGCCAGAGAGATTTTCGGGGCCCCGGACGCGGCGGCGCTGGTTGGGATGAGCCGGCGGCGGGGAGCGGATGGAGGGAACGGGCTCCGTTTGGTGCCTTCAGCACATTTTATCAGCTTACCCGATCCGTAGGCAGATGAAACAGTGCAAGTCAGGCGGGGTGAGAAGAGATTTCCCAACAGGGTAAGCAGGCATTTGGAGACAGGAGGAGTGTGGGAATTGCAAGGGAGAGGAAGGTTTGGGACCCGGGGCTGGGGAAGGCTCTGTTCCCTTCTCCTGGCAGAGAGCTCAGGGCTGAGGAGCAGGATCACGTGTGTGGCATCCCCTTGCACAAGCTCTGTGTTTATCCCACTCCTCGTGCTGGAGGCACATCCTGATGCCTCCCAGAGACCCTCCTGGAGATGTGATGCCGAGGAGCTGGACCAGGGCTGACCCTCGCAGCCGTTCCCGTGTTATCCTCGCATCCCTAGGCTCTGGTCACCTAGCAACTGTGCATCAGATCGCACGGCAGCCTTAAATAAATGGTGTTCAGCAGGGCTGTGAGCCCTGCCGGGCCCCACATCCACATCTCCACTGCTGCAGCCCCGGCTCTGGCAGCTCTGCAGTCACCAGCACACAGTCTGTCATGTGCTGCCAGGGTAGCTACATAATCCTTGCTCATGCTTTCCCCTTCCCAAATCCCCTCCATCATCCCGGATTTAAGACAGTCCTGTGGCACCTGGCACACTGGGAGCCGCTTTCAGCATTTTTGAGAATCAACTTCTCCCGGGGCGGGATCCCAACCCTGTCTTGACTTGGATCATGGGACTGAGCTACATCCCCTGTTTTCATTTAGCTTGGTGTTTAGGGGAGCTGAATATGGGTTATACCATTCCATTTATAGTTTTAGCAAAGCATGATTGGATTTTGTTCCAGTCATATTTTATCTTGACTAAAATGTCGGTTTTGAAGACCTATTATTAGCAATTTTTTGTATGGCTTCTGGATTACTGCAGATAATCATGAATCACCCTCTGCAGTATTGATATAGGTACTCTAAGCTTCCCAACAACCACCCTGTAAGTTATGCCTGTGATTACAAGCAGAAAACCCTCGATGGTAACGGGTGGGATTGCAATACGGGGATGGTGCTCCAGATCCAGTGTCTGCAGAACACACTTCTCCAACATCCTTGTGTGTGGCAGGAGTCCTGGTATACATGGTTCAGCTCCAGCTCCCAGTTCAAGCCTGGGACTTTGCTTCCATCCCCTAGCAATCCTTTCTCTCTACATTTATCCTGCTTGGTGCTTTACATGGTCTCCCAGTGCTGGGTTTGGTGCTTTCTGTTTAGGAAACTGCATCTCTTTGCTTGGTCTGGTGATTTTACTGGTGCCTGGTGGGCAGCTGCCTGCACTGGAGTGAACACAGCTCACCCTGACCCTTGGCTCCAGGAGCAAGCTGTTCCAGACTCTTCTGCTTTGGAATGAAGTTACTTGCACCCATCACAAAATCTTAGAATCATTAAGTTTGGAAAAGCCATCTAAGAACATCACATCCAACCATAAACCCAGAACTGACAGTTTTACTCCTAAGCCATTTCTCTAAGCACCAAATCTACATGTTGTTTCAACACTTCCAGGGATGGTGATTCCACCACTTCCCTGGGCAGCCTGTTTCAATGCTTGACTACCCTTTCAGTGAAGAAATTTTTCTCAACATCCAATCTAAACCTTCCCTGGCACAATCTCACCCTGCAGAGTTTGTCTGCAAATGCCATGTGCTGCCTCTGAGGAATCACTCCCGGAGTTTTCTGTTCAAGTGAAATACTCCAGTGTTCTCAGTAAATTCAGCTGAGACAAACTGGGTTTTTTTCTCATTATTCTGCTCTGTTTCCCATTCAGGAGGGAGGAATACGAGCTCCAAAGTTTAATCCTAGATTTCTCTGCTGACAGCGTTCACTGCACAGCCAGGAAAGGAAGCTCTGCTTGGCTTTTTGAGCAGCATGGTTGTCCTGGACCTCTTCTCAGCTGGTTTAAGGTGTCTGGGTTTAAACCAGGACCTTCTGGTTTGACTCCTCTTGGGGAGCAATAGCAGTAACAAGGCTGCTGTGTTACAAACCCAGGGTGAAGGGAAACGTGGGTGCTCAGCATCCAAAGCTCCATTCCCCTATGTCTTGCTTTCCACCCTGCTAAAATGTCTGTGGGCACCCTGGGCCTTCGAAGAAACTTCAAAGGAGGCAGCACACCCTCTTCTGTTAGCACTGAAGACTGATGAATAATAGAGTGGACCCACCCACTTGTACTTTAATCTGTCATGTTCTATGGAAATTAAGCCTTTCTCTTACAAGAAGGCAATTTGTGCTTTTGGCATCCTGGGCGAGAAAGAGCTCTCATCTCCTGCTGGATTATTGATACCTTTTGTATTAAGCAATGCAGTGTCTAATTGGGCTCTTTGCCTGTTCTGAGCCACTCCCCAGACAGCGCTCAACAGCACAGAGACCTTTTGAAAGGGGGGAGAGCGGGAGCTTCCAACGCCTGTGCCCGGGGCTTGCTGCTGCCTGCGGGGATGGGGTGGGCAGAGAGGAGCTGCGGGGTCTGGCCGGACACGCTCCCTGCCTTCTTCCTTCTCCAGCAGCGCCGTTGGGGACAGCCTTGATGTAAAACTCTTTGAAATGCCCCTCCTGAGCTTTCTGACTTTGTCTCCTGCCAGGATGGAAAACAGCCCTTGGTGCTGGGGAGCAGCAGCATCCCTGCCATGGTCCCCCAGGGTGCTGAGGGAATCACATCCTGGATAAACAGGAGGGGGGCACAGGTGCGAGCCTGCTGGCACGGGCAGGTGTGTTTTGCTTGCGCTCAAGTGGGGTTATAAACAAGCAGGGTGCTGAGGCCATCCTGCCCTGCCCTGCTGTGAGCTCAGCCGTGAGAAAGGGCTCCTTGTCTGGGGCAGGCACCTGAGCCAAGCCAGGGAGTGCTGGGCTTCATCCTCCTCCTCCTCCATGCCTTGGCTCGGGGCAGCAAGCAGAGCTCTGGGTGGGCACCGTGCCCACCGGCCGTCGCATCTCCTGCCAGCTCAAACCCCCTGGCTGCCTTTGAAGAGGCTGCACCTGAAAGGGGAGATGGAATTTAAGGGCAGCCAGGAGCCAGGAGGCTGCCCAGCCCTGGGGAGAGGATGGCCAGTCCCTTGCTCTTCTGTGGCTTAGGAGGAGAGCCAGGACCCTGGTGGGGTATTAGGAGGACATGGAGGGGCTGGGGCTGCTCCCGTGGACCCAGGAGTTTGCTGGGTCCCTGCATACCTGATGGCCATGGCTGCTCCAGGAGAGGAGCCTGTTCAGGTGCCAGCTTGCAGCCTGGAATGGTTTTGGGACAGGGAGACATTTGCCAGACAAGTGCTGGGAAGAATTGCTCTTTCTTTCCCAGCCTGGGTGAGGCTGAAAACTATGCCAGCATCTTGCATACTTTGAGGATTGAGGAGTTTCTGTGTCTCCCATGATAAATCCTGTCAGGAATGAAGGTGGGGGAGTCCAAAATCAATAAGCTGGGGAAGCCAGTGTCAGGGTCACATGGCAGTGCTGCCAGAAGCCAGCTATGCTAAATGCTTAAATCCTTCCTTCCGCCGCCTTGGGACCTTCTCTGCTTCAAAGAGAGCCCTCGGAGGCCAGGGAACTGCTGACTCTTATTTTATAGGGTTTTTTTCAGCAAGGCTCAGTCCTTCTGAAAGGTGAGTGTGTTGGGGGCAAAGTAAAGTCCACCCCAGGAGCCTGAGCCATGAGAGCCTGACGGGACCAAGGCATGCCCATGTGCCCACACGCTCTCTCTGTCTTACATCAGCACTGCCACACCTGGGCAGGTTCCTTATTTCCAGCTTGTCATGCCAGCAAAGCCAGACCTGAGTTGCTTCCTGTCACCCTCTCTGAGTCATGGGGATCCACATCTCAACACATCCCTGGTTCACAGCAAAGGGGATTCTCCATCCAGACTGCCAAGCCACGACGGGAGCCCTGGGGCTCTGCCACAAAGCTCCAGTGGGGAGCACCTCGCTTCAGGGGAGAGCTGGATTTTGGGCTTGAGAAGAGGGAGCAGGACGAGGAGGGAGAGCACCCAGGCGATGTGGAAAGCTTGCCATAAGGCATGGGAAGGAGGGAGCAGTGCCAAACCCATGGGCTCCTCTCCAGCTCTTCAAAGCAAGTCGTTAGAGAGAGGAGAGGAGAAGGCGGTGAGCTGCAGTTTCCCAGAGTGCAGAGAAAGGCAAGGGAAAGAATATTATGTGAAGGAAGGGAAGCTGATGGACTGAAGTCTCCTGAATGAAAGGGAAGGAAGAAAACAAACATGAGCAGGAAGGCATAGAAGTCATTTCACAGGAGGATTTGCAGAATCATTGAGATGCATCATCACAGTGACCAAAAACAGAAGAAAAATTCCTTACCCTAAGAGGAACTTTTCTTATTCAGGGCTTTTATTTCCTATTTTGCTGGTACTGCAGGACCCAGAGAGGAGGAAGGGGAGCAGCAGTGTTTTGATGGGGAACAAACCCTGGCCAAGCCCAGCATGTGTTATTAGAGGCTATGGTTTACATTAGAAAAGGCTCTAATACTGTGCTACGGCATCCAAGTGCATTTTGATGGTGATGATTATTTTCAGCTGCTCAAATGGTGTGAAATACAGGCAGGGAATTTACAAAAAAAACCCCATTTGGCTTCCAGAAAAAAATCCAGAGCCCCTGTAAGAGGGACAGCTGATGCTCTCTTCTTTGCTCCATAACGTGCTACCCTGGCGGCTTTGGCATCCTGTGCCACTGCTGCACCTCTCCTCGTCCTTTCAGCAATGATCAGGGTTGCATAACCAGGAACTGATGCAGATTTGCTGTTTTCTCCTCCTCTGGCTCCAGCTCCCAGAGAGTGAATTATGGTGTGTTCAAAACCCTGTGAGTTCCCCCAACCCAAACCCTAACCCTGTAATCTGGCCGAGGGCTTGCCGCAGCGGTTGTCACTTGAAAATTGGTTTCTATCCACAGGGTCCTTGTGGCCAGAGGCAGAGAGGTGCTGGGCTCTGTGTGGGAAAAATGAGGTCCTAGAGTGGGCAAAATAATATGGAGGGCTGGTGGCAAGGAGGCAGATCCTGGCACTTCCTGGCAGAAAATGCTGTTTGCCTGAAATGCGCCAGGGAGGGAAGATGGTCTTTGGGGATATCCCTGGAGGATAAGACACTGGGCAGCAAAGAGACCTCCTGACAGGGAGAAGTCCAGGACAGAAGCATTCACCAGGTTGAGAGCATGATGTCCAGGACCACCTGGAGGCTCCCAAAGGCAATGGAGAGGCTGTCACCTCCAGCCCCAACCTCTCCTGGGCCTGGGACTGGCAATGCCTTCAGAATCTTTCCTTCAACACAAATTACCTGGCCAACCCCTTCTGTCAGTCTTTCCCCCCCTTTCTAGACAAAACAACCTTTCCCCATTCCTGGGACTGCTCCCTTCTTCTCCAGACTTGCCTAGGCTCTTTCATCATGCCAATAAAAGACTAAATGCATCACACGTTGGCCAGGGAGAGTGGAAACCCTTAAACATCTAAGAGGTGAGACCGACAAGAGGTGTTTTTTCGAGGCTCCCTGATGCCCTGTTAGGTCAAATGTCTTGCTCTGAAGAAGGAGAGAGGGGACTTATTAAAAACCTTTCATTTTTCTAATTTTTGAGGTCCCGTTTCAGCGGGGCCGGAGGCCGAGGCGTGAGTGGGGCTGTTGAAGGGGAAGGGCAGTGAGCTGACGGCGTGCAAACAGATTGTGCAATATTTGCCTTGCACAGAGCTCCCATTGTAAAGCCTGGGAGTTCTGCTTCCAATAAATCCCCTGCCATAATGCCCCATTGATGGCAAGAGAAAGGCAGTATTGAGGGCTGAAACAGCTATGGCCCCAGGAAGGGTTAAAAAATAAAGAAAAGAGGGGGAAAAAAAGTTGAAAAAAAGAGAAAGATTTGAGGCTTAGTTTTAAACTTTGCTGTGTGGCCCTCGTGGCAGATCTCAGGCACAGAGAAATATGTGGAGCCTGTTTGCATAACCCCATTTGCAGCGAGCACTTTCGGAGCCAAAACGCAAGTGCGGCCCGAGCCGGGGGGCAGTGGGGAGAAAAAAGCAGGAAGGGCTGTGTTTATTTTCATTCTTGCCCCAGGCCACATTAAATTAATAATAAAAAAAAGTAATAATTAAATATTTGGTCAGAGAACCAGCTGTGCAAATGTGAGGAGCTGTGCCAGCTGCAAGGACATGGAGGGACTTGGTCCAGGCACTGGGTAGGGAGGGTTTGATGCCTCTCAGGTCATGTTCTTGGGTGTAAAAGCACCAAAAATGAGCATTTTGGGCTTTGGCCCTGGCTGAAGAGTGATTTCTCAGCATGGGGAGCTTGGATCCATCTCAGAAGGGTCTGCAGGCACCTGGAAGGACTTGGCTGGGATGCGGGTGGGTGATGCTCTGCCCACAGAGCTGCTGCCAGCCAAACATCCAGCACCCAGCTCACTTGATGGGCCTCCCCATCACCCTGAACTGGTAATGCCACTGCAGACCAGCTGGGAGGGAGATTCAGTGTCATTTGTCACAGCAGCTGATGTGACAGGGAAGAGTAGGGCTGTCCTTGCCAGGGCAGATGCAGGACCAAAGCAGGCAGGGTCTGCTGGCTGGCTCAGCACTCATAGCTGGGCCAGCTGCCAGGGGAAATCTCCCCATTGTGCAACATGCTGGAGCTCTCCAAGGAAGCTCCTGGCTCTTGAGACATTTTTGAGTGAGGCTGGACGAGTCACTGCCTTGAATTAAGGGCGGCTGAGGGGTTGCCTGCAGGCCCTGAGTACTTTTTCCATCCCTGGATCTTGTGATGCATTAATCACTCTCAGAGCAGCTGTGCAGACAGCTTAAATCGTCCTGACCCCAAAACTCCAGACTTGTTATTTCTTCCTCCTCCTCCCTGCTAGCCGCTCCCTCCTCTTGCCTCCTGTCATGAAACAAGTGGGGCTGATTGCAGGGTCCCATAGCCCCCCATTTCCTGGGATTCTAGAGTGTTTTCACTGTACCCCTTGCTGCTTTTCACCCTTTTATCATTTCTTGGAGGAGCACCCAGAAGGTGTCCATGTGCTGCTGAGACCCAGCCAGCTGTCCCTGAACCTTCTGAGCAGGGTCACTGCCAACAAATTCACTATTTATTCACCCTTTGGCTCTTGGAAAAGCTCCCTCAGCTCAGTTAACCCTGCTGTTTCCTCCCCAGACCTGGGGCCAGCTTTCACCCATCACTGATTTAACTGAGCTGGCTGCCCTGGCTGTCACAGAAGGTCCCCTCCCCGTGTCAGCAAGTGTCCATGTCCCTGCTGCCACCTCCTTCCCTCCTTTCAACCCTCTGAGCTTTGGCCACTGACATCAGCTTAAACTCTCCCAGCCTGTGCCTCCTCCTCCTAAGGACGTGAGCCACCACACGGCTGTGAAGCAGCAAATCCACACACCCAGGAGCCCAGGAGGTGCTTGGCTCTGCTCTTGCTCCTCAGAGGTGGGATCCAGCCCTATTCCTTGTAGGTGGGCTCCAGACCCACTCCTGTGGCCACATATCTCTTCTGCTGCCCCCTCCTGCACCTCCCTCCTGCTCGTCCTCTGGCCCCAAGCAAGACATAGTTTATCAGTGATCTGTGTTGCCTTGAACACAGTTTCTCTGCCATGTCTCAGGCCTGACATCTTCAATTTCCTCTCTCATCTGTAATACTCACCCAAGTGGACCATCATTTATTATTTGGAAAGAGCTCTGGCGATAACTCTGTGTCTGTTTCGGGGTGTGTACAGAGCCATGTGTACAGGAGAACACAGGGCCCAGGAGACAGGGATCCCCCACCTTTATTTCCCTTCAGTCAGGTCCAGGTTTTTCCAAGAGGAGGATGTTGTTCAAAACTACAGGTGTTGGAGAAGAAAAAGGAGGTAAGTGGTGGGAAGGAGCGAGGGAAAGGGAGAAGAGAAGCGGGCGGAAGAAATAAGAGATGAACCCCTGGGGATTAATCAAACCTCAGTGAAGGGCTTAGCCCAGCCCTTCTGAGCTGTTGAGTGAGCAGGGGTTCCTGCCAGCAGGGAAAAGTACAGAACACAGTTATCCATCCTTGCCTCCTGCTCCCATCCCTGCACCCCTCCCTGTGCTCCTGCAAGCCCCTGAGCCCTGTCCTGGTCCCTGTCCTTGACCCCATCCTCTCTGCCTGTGTCTAAAGCTAGGAGGGAGAAGCCCATCCTCCCTCTGCTGTTCCTGGGAATCCCTGGGAGTGAGGAGACTCATGATCCCTCCTCCCCACTCCTCCATGGTGTCTGAGGTCCTAGGGAGCAGGCTGGTGGGGGCAGGGGGACACTTGGGGACTGGAGGGTCAGTGGAAGGACAGGGAGTGTGGGAGGAGCCCAAGGAGGGGACCCAGAGGAGGGGATCTGGGAAGGGGACAGGTAGGGATCCTGGAGCCATCTGTCTCATCTGCTCTTCTGAGCCAGTTCTGAAGGCAGAGCCCACCCAGAGCCCCAGGGAGCCCCCACCACAGCCCTGCAGTTGTAAAGGCAGGTGGGGTGCTGGGCTGGGGAACATTGGGGTCTGCAGTGCACTGGCACCCCTCAGGTCCCCATCATTTTGGGATGCAAACAGCCACAGGACTCAGCTCCAGCTTTGACAGGGGTGGATGAATTTTTGTGCTACCAAAATCCCCTTTCCTGGGCCATGTCCTTTGCTGAGAAAGTGGCAGGGGGGACAAGATGCATACCAGGCATGAGGGCTTCCCTATGCCTGATGAATGCTGGCCCTGCAGAAGGAATTGCACAGGGCCATTGCTCATTCTGCCAAAACACCCCCTTGAAGCATCAGGGCACTGGCTCCTCATCCCAGGACCCCAAGCTCAGATCAGTACCCCATGCACTGGCAGAAGTCTCTTGCCCCTGTCTGGCTGTGACAATGGCCCTTTGCTGCCCCAGTTTCTCCACCTGGAAAATGGGTGCAGGAGCACCCACCACTCCGTAGTGCTCTGCAAGTTCCCGGGTGGTTTTATTAACACTGGGGGTGTTCAAACAAGTTTTTGCAGCTCCTCCTTTTCTCAGGATTTATTTGGATGGTGATGCTGTGGGTGTGGGCAGCTGGACCCAGCAATCCTTCCCAGAGATCCAGCCCTTCCCTTTGCCCTCCCGGGCTGGATGCTGCGGAGGCTTTAGCTGAGCATCCCACCAAGTGCCCTGATCCATGTGGCACACGCCGCGGTGCAAGCAGGGAGGGAAGCATCGGCGGCTCAGGGAATGCCACGCTTAGGACCCTGCGTGCTCTGGGGCTTCCCAGATTTTTGCTGGAGCTGCTGAGCTGGGAGGGGCCAAGCCGGCAGCTCCCCATAAACCTGGCGGCTTAGACCAACTCCTGGACAGATGTTGGGACTCTGCCTTGGAGCGGAGCTTGGGAAAAGGAGAGGGCGGCTCTTGCCCGGAGAGTGAGGAGGAGAGCTCGGCACCCCTGGGCTTGAACTTTAGCACCCTCTTCCGCAGGAGTTTAAAGACCAGGATCGTCGTATCCCGGGCTGGATAGCCGGGCAGGCGCAGGGCTGGAGCAGACGAGAAGCCAGCAACTTTCTCCGACGAAGATTTTGTGGAGCTCTTCATAAAGAAATAACACCAGGGAGAAAAACCTCAGGGAGCCAGGAAGTGTTTCCAACGCTCGGGACGCTGGTGAGCGGCTCCGGGCCGCCGCCAGTCCCTGCGAGGAGCCGGTCCTGCCGTGCAGATGTGCCGGACTGGAGGGAGCAGCGCCGGGGTTCTTTTCCTTTGACTGAAGGCAACCCGGCCCCGGCGGATTAAGCTCTTTGTGTGCACGCGAGTGTGCTTTGATGGAAGCTGCTCCCGCAAAACCAGCTGCGGGGGTGGCAGGGAGCATCCCCTAGGTCAGGGAGCCGTCCCGGAGGAGGGGGAGGCCTCCTGTTGTCGTGGCTGTGAGACGATGCTGGGACAGTGACTCCCTCGGCCGGCAGCACGGTGCTTCGGGATGGCCGTCTATGCCCTCACGGGTTTCTCGCTCGTCAGCCTGCTCAGCTTTGGCTATTTATCTTGGGACTGGATGAAGCCCAGTTTGGTGGCCGACGTGGCTACGGACCCCATGGAGAAACCACTGCCTCCCACCTTCACCAGGCCACCCCACATCATCTTCATTCTGACCGATGACCAAGGCTACCACGACGTCGGCTATCACGGCTCAGATATCCAGACGCCGACGCTGGACAGGCTGGCAGCAGAGGGTGTCAAGCTGGAGAACTACTACATCCAGCCCATCTGCACCCCATCCCGGAGCCAGCTGATAACTGGCAGGTAAGGCAGTACCTGCTCACAACCTACTCACGTCCCCCTTTGGTCCCTTCTATAGGTCCGAGGGGCTTAACTTGCTGCTAGACTGATGCCCTGGTGTATTGGCACAGGATGGAGATCCTCCAGCTGATCTGGATTTGTCTAGAAAGCTTCCTGGGTGAACTGTTGATTTCCACACAGGATAAATAGTGGCACATGGCAAGAGCAAAAATGTGCATGCTGCTGGGTAATGGACATCACTTTGGGAGAGGGTGGTCTCTAGTCAGGAGGAGTTTGGTGCTGGGCAAGGAGCTGTGTCCCCAGGTAGTCCCTGACACACTGGCCCTTGGAGATTTGCTGTGAGGCCCTTGGTCTGTGCTTTCTCTGCATGCGTGTTCAGTGCTGCACTGGGCAGCACAGGCTGGATGTTGCTCCACTGCCCTCTCCCAGGGCAGCACAGTCAGATGCCCCCTTATCCTGGGCCATTCTGCCTTCTAGGATAGGTGGGGCTTGTTCTGGAGCAGTGTTGTGTGGTCAGCACTCACTGGCAGGAGTAGGTAGGAGGCAGATCCCACCAGTCCACCTCGTGCTGAGGAGTGGGCCCCAGGGAGGTGCCTATGGATGTGGTCACCTACTGCTTAGGGTGGTGGAGCCCACCAGGGCCCAAGCAAAGGCCTCCCTTCTCTCCTGATGGTTCTTGAGGGATCCCAGACATCTTTGTGATGTGCAAAGCAGGGGAGGACAGGGATGGTGGGGACATTCAGATGGGGCATTATGAACCTACTCGCTTGTGCTGCCCAGCCCTGACACAGCCCAGCCACCTCCCCAGCTGGCTGCAGCGGGGACAAATGCTGGTGGCATTTTTGTGAGATGCTCTCTCTGTGTTCTTTGCATCTGATTTTGGTTCTTACAGATGGATGAGGAGCTCCCTGTCCCTGGCTGGAGTTGCTTCATTGGGTCAGATGGAGATCTGCATTTGTTTGGGGTCTCTAACACATAAAGTGCCATCATGTCCTCACCCAGTGCTGCTCCTCATCACCATTGCTTTCCTCTGGCTCTTCTTCCTGGCAGGTACCAGATCCACACGGGACTGCAGCACTCCATCATCCGCCCTCGGCAGCCCAACTGCCTGCCTCTCGACCAGGTCACCCTGCCACAGAAGCTGCAGGAGGCTGGCTACTCCACACACATGGTGGGCAAGTGGCACCTCGGCTTCTACAAGAAGGAATGCCTGCCCACTCGCCGCGGCTTCAACACCTTCCTGGGCTCCCTGACAGGCAACGTGGATTACTACACCTACGACAACTGCGACGGGCCGGGCGTCTGCGGCTACGACCTGCACGAAGGGGAGGACGTGGCCTGGGACCAGAGCGGGAAGTATTCCACCTTCCTCTATGCCCAGCGCGTCAGCAAGATCCTGGCATCCCACAGCCCCAAGGAGCCCATCTTCATCTACGTGGCCTTCCAGGCGGTGCACACGCCGCTGCAGTCCCCCAAGGAGTACATCTACCGCTACCGCTCCATGGGCAACGTCGCCCGCCGCAAGTACGCGGCCATGGTCACCTGCATGGACGAGGCGGTGAAGAACATCACCTGGGCCCTCAAGAAGTATGGCTACTATGACAACAGTGTCATCGTGTTCTCCACGGACAACGGTGGGCAGACCTTCTCCGGGGGAAGCAACTGGCCGCTGCGGGGTCGCAAAGGGACGTACTGGGAAGGGGGAGTGCGTGGCATTGGTTTTGTCCACAGTCCCCTGATCAAGCGCAAGCGTCGGACGAGCTGGGCACTGGTTCACATTACAGACTGGTATCCGACTCTGGTCAGCCTGGCCGGGGGCAACCTGAGCAATGTTCAAGGCTTGGATGGCTATGACGTCTGGCCTGCTATCAGTGAGGGCAAGGAGTCGCCACGCACTGAAATCCTGCACAACATCGACCCCTTGTACAACCACGCCAAGTACGGCTCCTTGGAGGACGGCTTCGGCATCTGGAACACGGCTGTGCAAGCTTCCATCCGGGTTGGGGAGTGGAAACTCCTCACCGGTGACCCAGGGTACAGCGACTGGATACCCCCCCAGACCCTGACCAACTTCCCAGGGAGCTGGTGGAACCTGGAACGTCTCACTGACGGCCTGAGGAAATCTGTGTGGCTCTTCAACATCACCGCCGACCCCTACGAGCGCTACGACCTCTCAGAGCAGCGCCCAGACGTGGTCAGGACCCTCCTGACGAGGCTGGTGCACTACAACCGGACGGCCATCCCAGTGCGGTACCCTGCGGAGAACCCCCGCGCTCACCCAGACTTCAACGGCGGTGCCTGGGGTCCTTGGGCCAGCGAGGAGGATGGGGAGGAGTGGGAAGGGGGCCGGGAGCCCCAGAAAAGCAGGAACAAAAAGAAGAAGAAGTGCAAGATCTGCAAGCTGCGCTCCTTCTTCCGCAAGCTGAACACGAGGCTCATGTCCAACCGCATCTGACAGGACACTCCCCCAGCATCCACCCATCCTGGCCAGGATGGAGCTCTGGGCTGCACTGCCGTGGGTGGGAGCGAGGGAGAAGGACAGGAGGGGAGGTGGCCAGTGCTCTCTTGCTTTCCCTTGCTCCAGGGTTCACTCCAAAACACTTCTCCTCCCTGGCTGGAGTGATGGCTGCAGGGAATTGCTCCCAGTGGGTGAGGAAGGTCGATGTGATCTCTGCTGCAGTGCTTGGTGGTGGTGAATGACTGGGCTGAGCTGGGCTGGCCCTGTGCAGCTGCTTCCAAAGAGAGAGACTCTTCCCTCAAGGATTCTGCAACCAGTCATAAGCTTTAAGTGCTGGCCATCGCAAGGGCAGGAGGCAGCATGGGGAGCTCTGCCTTCACATTAATCCTTGCCATTTCCTTCTATTTACTCCTGGCTCTCAGCCTGCTGCCAAGCATCTGCAACCTTTGCTCTTTCTCTGGGAACTTGAGGGCCTCCCCCAAACCCAAGACCATGTTGTTTTTTTGTGGAGGGTTGGACTCTTGACCATGGATGTCAGACCTGAGATCAATGTGGCTGGATTAAGTCATGCTGCTACAGTGACCTCATGGGGCTATGGCTTTCCCTGTCCACTGGCTGGAGGGGGCAGGAGCAGCTCTGATAAGGAGCTGTGGCCCACGGAGGATGCTCTCAGACGACAAGTGGTTCTCTTTGGCCTCACATTTGGGAGGCAGGTTTGCCCCCTCCACATGGGTCAGCCACCCAGCAGAGCCTTTCACCCAAAATTTGCCTGGACAGCCCCCTCACGTGCAAGCCTCTAGGCCCCCCTGTTCCTCCCTATGAATCCTACACATCCCACGTGCCAGGCACTTGGTACATCTGCCCTTCCCAGTGCTGGAGCTGTCCCTGTCCCCACATCCCATTGCTGAACCTGGGGCAGAGGGAAGATCTCAAGAAGGTCTCTGCAGAAGCTGCCCTGCTGTTTCCTGGCTGCAGGACTTTGAAGCCACCGTGGAGGACGGGGTGATGGGGACGTCTCCCGCCTGCCAGCACCGCGCCGCATCCCCTCACTGCAGATGGGCACTGCTTTTCCAGCAGCGCAGGCGTGGGGAGGGAAACACCTCCCCATCATCCACTGCTGTGGGGAGCCAGCCCAGCCCATCCCAGCCCATCCCATCCCATCGCCAGGGGCCAGGGAAGCCAGCAAAGCTCCGGGCCCCCGCGCCTTCGGCGGGGTGCGAGCGCTCATACGTGCGCTCGCAGGAGAGCTGGCGAGGATGGAAGGGGGTAAATAGCTTTAAAATCGTTTTGGATGCATGGTGCATTTCCATTTACACAATGTGTTTTACATTTCTCCCCACAGGTTTCTCTTGGTGCAGCGTGTGTAGGCGAAGGCCCTGCTGTGAATTTTGAAAATAGTTATTTTTGTCTCTGGAAAATGAGGCCCGTTAGGACTTGTCAGCTCTTGGATGAGCAGTGTGGGCTTTCTTTTTTTTTT
>WEIU01005534.1:0-13927 GCA_013389925.1 Aegithalos caudatus | reverse complement strand
TGTGGCGGGGACAGCCCCAGCTGGCACTGCAGGCAGGGGGATGGGCACCTGCCAGGGAGTTGGGGGCAAGGTGGGATGTGGGACCTGCCTTTTCCAGCCTTTTCTCAGCTTTTCAGGGCTCTAGGGCTTTGTGGTGGTGGCAGGGGGTGGGCAGGTGAGGCGGTGGCTGCTCCGTGCCTGTGGTGAGGCTGTGGGGCTCTGCTTGGGCAGAGGTGGCTGTGGGGGGGATGTGGAGGGGAGTTCTCAGGCCGGGAGTGATGGAGGGGACCAGGAGGGCTCCTGAAGGTATCTGGGCTGTGATGCTTTGCAGGGTGGGTGCTGACTGGAGGGCTGAGCACCCAAGCTCCAGAGCTGCCTGCATTGCCTAGCACTGTGGTGTAAAACCACCTGGACAGATGCATTTTAACAGGAATAAAGGAGCAAAGCTGGCGCAGCAGCTCAGCAGCCCCGGAGAGAATCGCCCCCGAGCACCCCAGTTCTGGGATGATGCAGGGGCAGCAGCCCCAGCTCGGTGCATCCCACAGCTTTTCCATCCACTCAGGAAGGCAGCTACAACAGCAGCACTGAGGTGTTCCCGGGTTAGGGGCTTCGCTAGCTTAGCCAAGGTGATGTGGGGCTGGTTGGGGATTTTCCACTGGGATGATTTCCAGCACATCCTGGCACATTCAAAAATCAGCGGTTTCCCATGGGGAGATTTCTGCTTCATGGGCTTAGAGAGGGAAATGAGGACGAAGTGCTGCACCTCTGCTCTGCTGCGGCAGCTGCTCGCGCTGGGAAGTGCCGTTCCTCCTCCGGAGAGATGCTCCCGGTGCCAGTCGGGGTGGGTCTGTCCTGGCAGGGCTGGGCAGAGCGGCTCTGCCCGCACCAGACCCTGGAAGGGAGCTCAGAGCACAGAGGGTCCATCTTGAGTTTGCTGTCCCCAACGGACTGGGGCGGTCTTTTGGGGGGAGCACGGTGTGTCCCCAGCCCGGGACTGTCCCCAGCCCGGCTGGCAGGACGGCAGGGCTGGGTGCCAGGCTCCTGCAGCCACCCTGTCTCTCTGCCGTTTCTGTCACCCATCCTGACGGCCGGGCGGGTGGGGGTTTGAGATGCCACAAACCCAATGGTAGCACCGCGGTGGGGCTTTGGGGGCAAGCAGAGATGGGGAGGGAGATCTGCGGACTGTGCCCCGCAAGGCACAAACCCTTGGCGCATCCCTGCACCTCCCAAGCATGGGAGGACATCTGTCCCGAGCGGGGGACACGGAGCTGGGGAAAGCCCACTCCTGCGGCAGCCCCCGCAAAGCTGAGCGAGCGAAGGGCTGCTCCGATCCCCCACGCTTGCAGGAGGGAATCAGGCGGAGGGCGGGGGGCAGCGGGGGGGACGGGGAGAGGATCCTGCCCACGGCCCCCCGGAGTAGGACAAACACGAAGTGCGGCTCCATCGGCGCCTCCAAATCCGCCCCCGCAGCAGGTTCAGGGAGAGGCTGGAGACAATTACCGTGCCGAGCCGTAGGATCAGCCCCTCCGCTCTCGGAGCTGCAGGAGAGGGGGCTTATTAAAAGGAAAAAAAAAAATGGAGGAACAAAAAATCCCCAGCCCACACTCTTCTCTCTAGAAAGGAGATAAAATGCCTCGGAGGAGGAGGAGGTGTTGAAGAGAGGGAGGGCGGCAGCAGCACAGCCGGGCGCTGGCAGGGAAGGTGTGAAAAAGGGAGAAGCGGAGCATCCTGGTGGCAGAGCCGCTGCTTGAGCTGGTGGGGAAGGCCGTGGGGACAAGGCGTGGGGTCATGCCTGGCCTGGGGACCCCGGGACAGAGGCTGCAGGGCTGGGGCTCAGCGGTGCCGGGGCTCAGGGCTGCAGGGACAGGGCTTGAGCTGGGCTGTGGGTCCAACATCACCCTGCAGCCAGCCAGGTGACAAGGACACAGTCTGGACCCGTGGTCCTGCAGGTGATGTACCTGTCCCCTGCTCAGACTAGGACCTGCTGTCTCATCCAAGCCAGCAGAGATGGGGGTCCTCAGCTGTCACGAGGGTGGGGTGATCCCCATCCAAAGACCCAGAGCCCCGGGAGCAAAGGGACACACTGCTGCCCATGGCCAGGGAACAGGACATGATTCCTTCCTTCCAGAGGGATTTCTTGTAGCTCAGGGGGTTGAGCTCCCAGTCTGGCACCCCCAGTACTGCCTGCAGTGCTCCATGAGCCCCTGGTAGAAGGGGATGCTGCCTTTGCCATGAAGATGCTGTATTTAGATGAAGCAAAGCGGGGTTTTTTTCCCCCTAGGCTGGAAAAATCCTACATGGGACTGAGTAGCAAGGGAGCAGCCTGGCACAGGGAGTAGAGCCTGGCTGGGCTCAAACATCCTGTGTGGAGGGTTCCTGGCCAATGCAGACCCACTGAAGGACCCAACTGGAACAAGGATGGGGATATGGCAAGCACACTGTACCCCTGGGTATCCTGCACCTGCATCCAGTGTTCCATGTTCCACCCACCCTCCAGGCACACAGGATTTTGCTTATGCTTTACAGACCACAAACAGACATTTGGTTTCTGTTAGGAAGGTCTGGAGGAGCCAAAGGCAGGAATGCAGCTGGGGGAGTGAAACAGCCATTTCCCATGGCTCCCCATTTTTCGCTGTTCAATTCAAATAAATAGATGAGCAAGTGGCTGTGGACACTGGGACCAGGAATGACCATCAGTCCCCAGCCTCCAGGGGATCTGGGACACCTACAGCCCTCCAGCCTCACGCTGGATTCTGCAGTAAAAACCTGAGCTGGGGCAGAAGGACATCCTTGCTTGCTGCACTCTGCTGCAGACTGTCCTGGCCACTGCAGAAACATCACATATGCCTTCAGGAAAAAAAAAAAGAGAAATGAGTCCCAGGTATCCACAGCAGCCCACAAACCCTACACAGTGTGGGGTTCCCAGCAGGATGAAGAGAGCGAGACCACAGAACTGCCAATAGCTCTGGTCTACCTACCTATGGCAAGCTGGATACGAAACATTTCGCCCACCCTTTCCAGTTAATTCTTCCCCAGGATTCAGGGATATTAACAGCTCAGCTCTTTCAGCAGCCAGGATTAAATGGCAGGACGGGGAAGCTGGGAAGCACCAGGATGTTTTCCCCCAACTCCTGCCTGGCACGTGCCGTGAGCGATGCTCTGCGCGGCAGCGCTGGGTGCGTGGGCTGCCAGCTCTGCTGGGGCTCCATCCCAATCCCTCCACACCCGCTGCTCGCCTGCTCTCCTAAAAATCACATTCAAACCCAAATTGCCCGTCTCCACCCACCCCCGCGGCTAAAATCAATTATCCGCCGCTCTCGCCAGCCCGCGGCCTTTTATTTCTCGGCAGGAGCTGGAGTGGGGTGAAGAGGAGTGGGGGAAGGTGGGGCAGGAGGTGGGATTGCTTTTGATAGTTGTTATTTTAGCGATTGGAGAGGTTTGGCAGGAAAGGGAACCTGGCACAAAGGTTGTGCTCAGCAGGGCTGGAGCGTGCATGTGTGTGTGATTGCAGCGCTGCAGTTCCCAGCATTGCGCCGGCACTGGCAGTGCCATGAGCTGGCAGGACTTGGGCTGTGGGGTACCTGTCCCCCCCTAGGAGTCTTTGGAGTGTCCCAAGCACTCGTGTTTGCTCGCCTGCCAGACCCCAAGAGAGCTTTGCACGTTGGCTCGTGAGTGTGCAAGGTGCAACAGCATCCATCCCTGTCCAGCTGGGCTTCATCCTCACAGCGTCCCCTGGGCTGTCCCTGCCTGGGTGACAGTTTTGCAGGGAGGGGGATCTGCCACTGGGCACAGTTGCCAAGTCCTGCTGTGACTGAAAGGTCTAGAACAGGCAGAGCCACTCAGACTGAAGTGGCCGAGAGCTACGTGGCAGCTGCAGCCATCACGGTTTCCCTTGGGAACGAGCGCCCCCGGTAAATCACTGCCCCTTCCCTCCTGGCAACAGGTAGGGGAAAGCCAGGAGGAAGAGGAGGAAAAGTGCACAGTGCCTGGGATGTCCCAGAGGAGCATGGAGGGGAGAAACCCACATCCATCTCTAGGTCTGCATGTGCCTCCTCTCACCATTCCTCAAGGACAGTGGTGCAGGGAAGCCAGCTCAGATCCCTCCAGGTTTTTCCCAAATCCTTGCCCCAGTCAGCACCTACCCCATCCCCATCCTTGTCCCCATGCTGTGGCTGCCCCCCACCCCACAGCCACCTGAGGGCTGAGCTGTGCCAATTCACCTCTGGCTTCTTCTGTTCCAGGGGCGCTTTCTCCATAGTCCGGAGATGTGTGAAGGTGTTGGCAGGACAGGAGTATGCAGCCAAGATCATCAATACCAAGAAGCTCTCGGCTCGAGGTAAGCACTGAGGCTGTTTTGGGGAAGGCATGAGGTGAGCAGGGCTCATGTGAGATATCACTGGTCCCCTCTGCGGATGATGCCTTTGCTGTGCAATGAGGTCTGGGGGTCTGATTGTGATGGGGACCCCCTCTCCCCACCCTGTCCCAGCTGCAGTACACACTGAGCTCCCTGATGGATGGGGTGAACATCCCAAGGAGGTGTCCTGGGGGCTGCTCACCACATCCCATCCCATCACAGGGATGCATCCACAACCTGGCTGTGCCAAGGCTCAGGGGAATTCCCAGACCCCAATCTGCCTCAGCAGCCAGAGGAGCCCATTTCTGTCCCTGAGACCCCCCCCACCATCCTGCACACACATTGCAGCAAAATGATGGGTACAGCCTTCAAGAAGTCAGACCACTGCCAGCTTTGGGCGCAGGGTAGCACAGTTATTTTGAGAGCATAACCTTCTGAAAGGGCCCCTGCTGATACCCCATCCCTGCTCTGGGGTCTGTAAGTTTTCTTACTCATATACCCACATCAATGAAAAGGGAACATCCCTTCAGGTGGGGGTTTGACTTCATTTCTACCTGGAAATGGGCCCTCACCCCTCGCTCTCACCTGCTCTGTGGAGCACATTGGCTGTTTGCTGCTGGGAGAGGAGCTGGCACATCTGTCCTGGTGGGTCTATCCTGGCTGCTCCTCAGAGGGAGGCTGAGAACAGCCAGCACAGAAGTCATCAACCAGCCCTTGCCCCAAGCCAGGGACCCCTCTGCCCCCTTACACCTGGCAGAGGAGCTGTGATAAGGTGGATTGAAAAGATGAGGAGCAGATGCCATGTCCCCGCTCCGACTCCTCCCTGGCTGTCGGGAATGCAGGATGAGTGCTGGGAGGAAGCACCCTGCCAGGAGGGTTTAATTAACCTACCTTAGTGTCTCTCCCAATTCCACTGCTGACCTCTGAAGGCAAAACTGAAATGCAGAAAAGAGTGACAAGCTCCTTTCTGACCTGGAATTAAACCAGTGTGTCGCAGTATCTCTCCCACAGCGCTGCCAAAGTGGCACTGAGCCCCTCAGGTCCTCCAGCACTGACCCCTGCCTCTCCTCAGGGAGGCAGATCTTCTTCCTTCAAAGCCAAAGGCTGGGCTCTGGGCAGGGTGTGCAGTCCTGGTCTCAGCCCTTGGCTCCTGCCCGTGTACCCCAGCTGGCAAACGCCTCCCAGTTTTCAGGGCTGCCTGGAGCAGCAGATTGAGCCACCCTCCCTTTGCTCCCTCCTGCCTCCGCCTGCCTCCTCCGGCAGTTTGCCCCTCTCTGTTCTCTCCTGAGGTTCGTGCTGTCCCTGCAGTGCTCAGCAAGTCCCCTGGAGAAGCTTCACTGGGGTTATTTTCCCTGCTCTGCCAGCTGGAATCACCAGTGACTTTCACTAATGGTCTGGAACCCCCCCATTTCTGCAGTGCTGGCAGGGAGGATGGCACTTCCCCAGAAACAAGGGGCAGGAATGAGAGAAGTGGGGAGAAGGTGAGAGAAGCTGCAAAACATCCCCAGTCATGATCTGTTCTTTTAGGCATCCTCCTTGCTGCCAACATAGAGGGGCCAGGAAGAGAGATGGTGGAGATTTTGGAGGAAAAATGGGGTTGGGTGTGTGCAGGAGCTGGGTTTGTGGGGTAGGAGAGGCTTGCCAGAGAAGTGCTTGCCCTTCTGGTGACACTGTCCCTCCATGCCACCCCCATCATCACCCCACAGTGGACTTTAGTTGTGAGAACAGCCTGAACTCCAGCCTCTCCATGTCACCCTGTCCCACCCTGGGAAGCTGTGACCCATCAGGGAAAACAATGTGGGGATCTGAATGAGGCCACCAAGGTTACCTCAGCCTTCAGCTCACAGGCTGCAAAACTCCCCCCAAGCCCCAGGGTGCCTCTTGGACAGGAGACTGATCCCTGGGGAAGGCTGCAGCCCCACAGAGGAGGGGCTGCATCGCCTTCCCCTCTCAGCGGTCGGAGACACCCAGGTTTGGTTTGATGCAGAGCGAGACTCTGGGGTGTGAACCTGCAAGGTAGCAGTGATAGCACTGAGAGACAGCAGCCCTAATTATATCCTGGCTTGTCCTGGCTGCTGAGTTCCTGCACAAAATGCCTCCAGTCAGGCACTGCCGTGCAGGGTGGCTGGGTCAGGTGTGAGCAAGGAGAGAAGTGCAGAGGAAGAAGCAAAATGATTTGCAGATTCATTCTGAGCTGTCCCAGGGCAGAGGGTTTTTTTGGCTCAGATCAACTTGCTTTGCCCAAAGCTCTGTTGTCTCACATCCCCAAGCCTGCTAGAGCTGGGGAGTGGGACCTGTGCTTCCTGTTTGGAGACAGGCACTGGATCTGAGGTAGGGTTCTGCAGTGTAGGAGAGCAAAGCCCTGGTGTGGAATGGCTGATGATGGTGAGGGGGAGTGAAGCCCATAGCCTCATTTCATCCTGACACCTCTCACTGCTTCACTCTGCCTTCAATTGCTCAAATTGTACAATGCGGGGCCAGAAATGTCCTGGCTCAATGCCTGTGCCTGGATAAATAGGAGAAAAAGGAACAGTGCTGCCAGCAAGGATAACCCAGACAAATCCAGGGTATTTGGGAGGTGATCGGAGATTTTTCAGCAAAGAGAAGGGAGAGGGGAAAGCAAGGGATCTTTCCAAACCCAAGATTGCCCACAGCATCAGTGCCTGAGGGGCTCAGCCAGGGCCTGCATCTGTGCTGGGATAGTGCCCATTGGGCCCCGATGCTGAACTTATCCCAAAATCTGTAACTCTTTAGCAAAAAGGAAAAAGCTGCTCTGTCCCCCCAGGTTTCCTGTGCCAACACCTCCTCTGAGAGCCATTGATTCCCTTCCTCAGATACTAATTTAGGGCTGTTGGCTCTTTCAGATCACCAGAAGCTGGAACGAGAAGCCCGGATCTGCCGTCTCCTGAAGCACCCCAACATTGGTGAGTGCACCCTGCACCTCCACTGCTGGTGCTCCATACTCACTTCCCACCTGCCCTCCCATGTCCCAGCTAGGGCTAGAGGGTCTCCATCCATAATCCAGCCCAGTCAGCAGCAGCATGGACTGTCCCAGGGGCTGAGAAGGGCTGGGTGTCATCCTGCCTGGTCGATCTGCAGAGCCATCCTTCCTCTTCCTCATGGAAAACGCCACCCTCAAAGGGGGACAAGGGAATAAAAAGCCCCCACTGGGCACAGCGGGGCTGAAGTAGGTCCGGACTAACCCACTTGGCCATAGCTCCCTCAGGGAGAAGCAGAGCCCCAGGAGGCTGCAAGAGGCTATTTTTACTGCTCTCCCCCCGTCGGTGCCGTATTCCTCTGCATGCTCCAAAAAGCGGCTGCAGCTCGGAGCAGCAGCAGCGGCAGCGCGGGGCGTGTGGGAGGAGCGATGGCGGGGGGGAAGCGAAGACTTTCCCACCGACCGTCCATCTGAAAGTAGCCTCCTTCGGAAAAGCTGTTTCAGGAAAACTCCTGAGCCCCTGCAAAAGACAAAAATAGGCCAGAAGGAGAGAGNAAGAAGGGGGGAGAGAGAGGGAAAGAGAGAGAGAGGGGAGGGGAAAAAACCGCAGTAAAAAAAAAAAAAATATCCCAAACTCCATCCTGGGAGTGATGCTGATGCAGGCTCTTGATCTCTGTGGATGGTCTGGATGAACACCCTCTTTGCTGTGCTGCATCCCAGGATGTACCAACCCCAGTGAGATCCTGCAGCTTTTGGGAAAGCATTCGGTGGTTTCTGCAGCCCTCTCAACCCACAGCCGGGATCTGGGAGGGTTCCCCTGTGGCTGAACTCCTCCCTGGCCCCCTCACTGCTCCGGTGACCTGGATCCATCCTTCCCCAGGAGCTGCTGCAGCAGATCCAGGGAGCTAGATCCAGGGCCACTGGGACGAGCCATGTGGCTCCTGTCCCACAAATACTTCAGTTCCAAAAAAGACTGTCAGCTCCATTTGTCGGGCATACGGCTGCGTGGCAGGTCTTCCCTTCCTTGCCGGGTTGCCGGACCCTGCAGCATTCCCCAGCCTCTGCTCCAGCAGGACCAGGAGCTGTCCTGCAGGGGTCCCTCCGGGGCGTCCCGCCTCCTCTTTGCACCAGAATACGTGCGGGGATCGCCACGACCTGAAGGAAACACACTGCAAAGTGTTTGAGTAGGGAGAAATACTAAACCCGGAGGAACTCACCGCATGAGACCTGCAGGATGGCACCTGCAGGATCCCCAGGTTCCCATGCTCCCCCGTTCCCAGCTCCTTCCCACCACTGTCTTCCACCCTTCCCTCTCCACCACCTTCCCCTGGGGCTGGCAAGGCCTCTGAGGACTGAAACACCTCACCCATCCCTGACCTTGTCCCCCATCCCTACCCTACCCCCGGCTGCTCGGCTGTAACCTGGCAGGTTCAGAGCTGCAAAGGCTGGAAGGGGTTAAGAGCATGAGATGCTAACAAGCCCAATCTGCTGCTATTTATACCCAGGAGGCTCTTCTCCACCCCCCACCCCACACCCTCTTTCCTTTCACCCCCCTCCACTGCTCCTGCTGCCTGGAAACTTGGGCTTGCAGCTTCCCTTCCGTGCAGCAAAGGCGGCTCCTTACCCACACAGGAGCTGGAGCGAGCGCTGCCACTGCAGAGCAGCCCGGCCTGAGGAAGAGGAGGCACTGCTGCTGGATGAGGCAAAGCAGCCCTGTCCAGCCCTGCCCGGGGAGAAGCACCCCAGCTGCCAAGGGCTTTGCTGTCCTCTTACTTGTTCCCTGCAGCACGGTGGGCTCCTTCCATCTCCCATGAGAATGCCGTGCTGCAGTTTCTGGAGGAGCCAACCTGTGCTCTGCACCGTGCCTGCTGGAGAGCCTCACATGGAAAGCTGGGCATGGGCAGGCCCAGGACCCCAGAGGACATCCACAGCACTGGGTGATACACTAGGGAGAGCTGTTTCCATTCAGGGAAGTCTTGCTTTATTGGGAAAACTTTGGCTGTACCTTGCCCTGGAGTTTGAACTCCGGGTACTTTGACTCTCGTTCCTGAAGCTGTGTCTGCTCCTTCCTTGGCTCTCAGCTCTGAGCTGGGCTGGTTTGGCCAGCACAGCTCTCTCTGACTATGGTCAGTAACAGATACTTGTAGGATCAGGCTATATTTAGAGCAGCTGCTCCCTCTTATACCTTCTTGGCTGCTGGCAGCCACAGGCTTTGGGACTCCCCCAAGCAGGGAGTGTATCCGGACCATATGCTTATGGTTATGCTGGCCCTATCCACACCAAACTCACCTAATCCCCCTGAGAGTACTTTGGCTTCTGTGGGATTGCAGGAGTGATACCCCCAAATCCCTCCCAGGCAAGATTAAATGGGAGGAAATATGTTTCTTCCAGCAGAGGAAGGCAGAAAAGCTGGGGTTGTATGTTGGAGGAAAAATGGAGCAGACACAGATGTCAGAGCACAGAGGATGTCTGCAGAGGCCAGCAGTGGGGAGGGATAATTGGGGAATAAGGTGAGCAAGCTGTGTCAGTAGTCAAGACCACAAGAGACAGACAGAAAAGATGCTGACCAGCCCATCAGACCTTGTTTGCTCTGTGCCCTGGCCAGGTGAGGTGATGCTGCTGGCAACATGCTCTTGGCAGCTGCTGGATTGGCCCACAGAGCTTGGAGACAGGAAAAGGACTGGCAAAGTGGTGTTTGCTGGCCTGGCAGATAAGAGGGACACAGTGCAGTGTCTGTGCTCAGTGCTGGGGTTGTTATCTCCCCTGGCTCACACTGAGTCTGGAGGATGTTTCCATATAGGGCTCAGCTGATTTAGATGCAGTAAAAGGGGCTAGGAGTAAAAACTCCCACAAAATCTCTCACCTGAATGTCTCTTTTTTCGTCCCTGATTCCCAACATTCTCAAATATGTTGAAAGTTGTATCAGGCTGAAACCAGGTGTGAGAGAGGAAGCATTAAATATTCATAGCCTCAAGGGAATCAAACAAAATACGAGGTGGGGGACAGAGGATGCTGGAAAGTCTCTGTTTATCCACCCTACCTGTTTCTGTGCCCGTCCCCTTGCTGCACACCTGCCTGCTAAGTGTGAGCAGCGATCTGGGGCTGAATAACTAGCATGCAGCTGAAGGGTGACAGGTTTGTACCTGGCTGTACCCAGCAAGATGTGTGCCCAAGGGGAGAGAGTGCCAGGAGATGGGGAAATTCATCCAGTGGAGATTCCCAAGGAAAAAAGGAAGGTCATGAGCAGAAAATAAAATAGCCCTGTGGGTGCCAGAGCTGTCAGCTCAGCTCCCTGCTGAGCTCTCCCTCTGCTTGGGCACCTCTCCTGATGGGACTGGGGACACCCACATGCCTGCAGCCTGCCCAGTGCCCAAGATAGCCCAGCAGCTGCCTGGAACCCTGGCCAGGTGCAGCCCCAGGGCAGTCCCAGATTTGGATGTGATCTTTGAGCCTTGCACCACTGCCCAGGCTGGGGCCATGGCTGGGATCCCCTGGGGACCAGCTAGTGGCAATAGCCCTGCTGTGCCCTTCCCCAGCTCCTGCTTGTGCCCAGAGGGGAGCAGAGGCATTCCCAGGGAGGGGGTGGGAGGCAGGGGTACCCCATAACCCTTCTGTCTCTGCTGCAGTGAGGCTCCATGACAGCATCTCTGAAGAGGGACACCACTACCTGATATTTGACCTGTGAGTACTGGTTCATTCCATCCCCTAACCCAGGGCAGCTCCCCCAGGGTGATGTGACCTGCACTGAGCCCTTCCCACAGGCTGGGTTTGAACCTAACTCGGGTCCCCCAAGCCGGGCAGAGGGCAGGGCCCTGTGCTGCACCCCTGGTTCCCCTGCCATGCATGGTGCAGGGACATTTTTGGGGGGCTTGCCAGGGCTGAGAGTGCTGTCAGTCAGTCCATCTCCCCTGTTCTCTCACAGGGTCACCGGTGGGGAGCTGTTTGAGGACATTGTGGCCAGGGAGTACTACAGTGAAGCAGATGCCAGGTGAGCCAGGCTGTGGAGGGCACAGGAGGTGTGTCCCCTTCTCCCACAGGCTGCTCCCTCCCAGGGTCCTACATGACTGGCTTCCTGCAGCACCAGCTCATTCTGTACTGGGAGGTGTTTTACAGCCACTCTGCAACACATACTCATAGACCAGAACTGTGGTGAAAAAAAAACCAAAAAAACAAAAAAACAAACCACCAAAAAATGCTCTTTCTAACTCCATACACTCCAAGTGCACACTGTGCCAAGAAGTGCATGTGTTGCCATAGGACTGGTTTTCCACTTTGAATCAGATGGCTGCCAGCCACTGCCCACAGCATCCTCATTCCCCAGGATGTTGGGATAGCCAACATCTGACCTCACTGTAAATGAAATAAGGGTGTTGGGGCTCCCTGGTCTGGGGGAATCAGGACTGCCTGGTCTGGGGGCACCAGGGCTCCCCAGGCTGGCAGGGAGGAAACCCAACACCAGGCTGGTGGGCAGTCAGGGCCATGATAGCACAGACACCCTGTGGATGTCACTTCTTCCACTTGGAGCTGCATTCCAGACATCTGCAAGTGCTTTTCTGGCATTTGCCACTTGAAAGCACTGAGGAGGAGCAGTCAAGACAGGCTGTGCTGGAGCTCTGCTCCTTCCAATACTCCCACTGGCACTTTCCAGGTACCTTCTGCAGAGACATTTCAGCCACCCCTTTGGTCCCTGCAGTTCATCCAGGGGACAATATTGGTCTCATTCTTTTGAGGGGACATGATTTGGACCTCTCCAATCTCCAGATATCCCTGTGCCTCTTGGCTTTGCCCCCAGGCTAAGCATAGCCTGTATGTATGTGCAAGGGGGTGAAAACTCTACCCTATCTCTCTGCACGGAAATATCCTCTATTTCTAGGCAGAAAACAAACTCATTTAATGGGCTGCCTGCACTGAATCCACTTACAGCCCATCCACTTATTAGTGTCGTACAAATAAAATAAAATACATGTAAATAAAGGCCTTCTGCCTTGCACACAAGCTGCTTTGGAGCAGAAGTGATCAGTGCTTCTGTCTTTTTCCCTTCCTGTCTCACGCACACAGCAGAGCTGGAATGTAATGAGCTAGATATAAAGCAAGCAGACACAGCAGAGCCACCTGCATTAGAGGAGAGCAGGGAAATGAGGCTGGAGCAAAGGTTGCACAGAGCACATCTGCTCTGCCTGGGTTTGGAGACCAAATCTCTGCTGGTATTGTGGTTCCACTGTTGGTCTTCAGCTCCCTACCTCCAGTGCTGCTCCTGTGGGATCCCCACAGGCTCAGCTGTGTCCCCTGAGCTCCTGCTCACCATTATTTGGTGTCCAATAGCTCTGGTGGGCTCTTACTGGGTTATCACTGCTCCCTACAGGTGTGTGGGTTTTGGTGGAGGGGGATGCTGAGCTGTGCTGCAGGGCTGCCGATGGGAAGTGATGGGGAGAGGGGTGAAATGCAGCAGAACAGAAGTGTCTGACACAACTCTGCCTCACAGGCCGCTTGTGTGAGCTTTCTCCTCTCTCCCACAGCCACTGCATCCAGCAAATCCTGGAGGCCGTCCTGCACTGCCACCAGATGGGGGTGGTTCACCGGGATCTGAAGGTAGGAGCTGCAGGGAGAGTCTGTGGGAGGACAGGGGACCCCATCTGTGAGGCAAAGCACTGTGGAACAATGGCCAGAGTCCCTAGGGCTGCTGAAACAGCAGGGAGGAACACGTGTAGGGCTGCGGGAAACCCACAGAGCAAAGACCAGCTCCGGGGTGAAACGACACTAGGGAGATGGGGTAGGGAGGTCTTTGATCCCTTGAGGTTCCAGGGACAAAAGAACAAAGAGCGGGACAAAGCAGTTAGGGAGCACATCCAGAGCTTCCTCTGTGCTGTGCTGGGAAGTTCCTCCTGCCAAAAGCAGAGCCCCTGAGGGGTTTTTACTCCTCTGCAACCCCCATCTCCTTCTGCAGCCCGAGAACCTGCTGTTGGCATCCAAGCTGAAGGGTGCTGCCGTCAAGCTGGCTGACTTTGGCCTCGCCATCGAGGTGGAGGGGGACCAGCAAGCGTGGTTTGGTGAGTAGGACTGGCCTGGGGTGGGGTCTCCCCCAGCCTTCCTTGGCATCTCGGTTCAGGGGGGCTCCAGGACCCCGAGCCCAGGGTTATGGGAGAGTCCCAGCAGCACCAGCCCGGGAAGCACTGTGGATGAGCAGGCTGATGCAGAGCAAACAGCTCCACGGGGACTCTGAGTCACCGAGGTGTCCCGGTGAGATGGACAAGCCATCAACAAGGGCAGACCAGCAGGAGGAAAGCCTCTTCCAAGCCCTGGAAGTGCACAGAAGAGCACTCCAGCTTTAGGCACCATCTGGAGTTTGGCAGTGGCAGAAAAATAGAGTTTGCTCTGCCCTGGGGAAGGAGGGTCTGTCCCACCGGGTCGGGATGTGCCAGCACTCTGCTCTCGCTGTGCCTGCCCGGGGAGCAGCCCCTGCTGGTGAGCTGTGCGGGGATGGGGCTGCCCGACGGCACAGTGACAGCCTGTCTGTCCCAGGGTTCGCCGGCACCCCGGGATACCTCTCCCCCGAGGTGCTCCGGAAGGACCCTTATGGCAAAGCCGTGGATCTCTGGGCTTGCGGTAAGTCCGACCGGGGCTGGAACGCCGGGAGCGGGCTGGGCTGGGCTGGGCTG